>MU865386.1:0-105093 GCA_033297215.1 Podospora fimiseda
GCTCACGCGTGTAAATAATTGTAGAGGGACCGCATATCCCATAGGGATGGAGGCACCGCCTCCAGCGGTGTAAGATCAATAATAATAATAATAATTTTCTTTCTCTTTTAGGGAATGTATATACCTTTCACCTTTGTTGTCCAAGAAGCTCGGGTTCGGGGTATGCCAGAGGAATTAGCCAATTATTTGGTTGTTATCCTTAATAGTGCCAGGTTTGTTTACTTCCCCTTATTCAATTGTGGAGTCGCCCTTTTAACATTACAGCAACTAGCATCATTGGTCGCACAGTCCCAAATGCAATGGCAGATAAACTTGGGAACTACAATGTCATGATAGTAATGACTGCCTTTACGACTGTTTTGATGCTAGGCTGTGGATGCCGTCGTCCGGAAACGCTTTGACATTCACATTCACTACTTTGTTTGGTATTTCTTCAGGTACTGGTATTGGCTTATCGAATATTCTGGTTGCTGCAATCTCACCCATTGATCAAATTGGGGTTTGGACGGGTACTTGTTATACCATTGTGGCTTTTGCGGCTTTGACTGGATCGCCGATTGGTGGTCAACTTGTCGCGAACGACAGCGGGGACTTTAAGTATGCAAAATTATTCGGAGGGCTATGTTCTGCAATTAGCGTAGTATTGTTTATTTCTTCCAGGATTGCACTGGGAGGTTGGAAAAATGGGAAAAATGTCATGGAATTGAGTTTAGCTGCACAACGACAATCTCGGAGAAGTCGCTGGTAATTGGTCACTTGAGTACTTACTTCGTGTCTATTATCTCTTACACATGGTCGTCCCATGTTGTGTCTGGAGTTTTGTGCTCCGTACGCGCAATTAAGTAATAATGGTGATATCAGGGGTCATTGTCCCCAGGGTTCGGGTTAATGGTGAGCGTAGCAAGCTCGCAGAGGTCGGGAATAAAAAAACATTGAATAACAAATTTGTTCTCAATAGTCTAGGTAAAAAAAATCTCTTCCATGCTTCAAATGCTTCACATGTCCAGATATATGAGTGATAAATAAACTCGTTTTGCACGTGAGATTGTTAGTTGGTGTGTGTGAGGCAATTACAAAGAGATGAGGTACATGAGAAGTACCAATTCCCGGGTTTGATCCGCGTTCCGGTGTGGCTGAGGGACGAGACGCCTCGGAGCCAGGTCGGTTGAATCGACCAAAAGAGGCCAGGTTATCATTTGATCCGATGCAGCGATCGTGCAAGCACACAAGAAACCGGGTGTAAGAAAGAGAGAGAGAGAGAGAGAGAGATAAGACAGTTACGGCGGTGAGGGATTGAGATCAGCTTTTAAATGGACCGTGAGGTACTTCCCAATAATTCGGCAACTTATTGTATCTTTTCCCCCGCCGCAAAATTGAGACCCGACCGCAGACCAACCATCTCAATCACCGTCCGTGTCAACATACATAACATACTTAAAACTAAATCCAACATGACTCCTGCAGCAGCTGCAGCAGAAGGCAGAGATGGAAAAAGAGCAAAGGATGTGTTAGATGATGCGAGGTTTCAACCAGGTACAAAATGTGAGGGTCAAAAAAATGGTGATTGAGATTGTTGTGTTTCTTGCTTGCGTTCTTCTTGTTCTGCAAACTGGTGGTCTGCAGTGCTTTGACCGAGGTCATGCACTGCTTGCCTGAGATGTCAACTGTGGAGTATCCACTCCACAGTCTATTTATCTAACAGGATGATATCGGATCGGAAGTAGCCAACAAGAATCCCGGCGACAATTCCAGCACCCTGCTCACGCAAGCAGAAGAAGACGCGCGCTCGCAGCCTTGGCAAGCAATCATGGACGAGATCGAACGGCAAAACAACCTCAGTCCACCAGGAAGCGATTATTTTCCATGCCAAAATGGGTTTTATGCGCATTCACTTGCCGGATAGGTATGTCTTTTTTCTTTCTAATATTTATCTAGTCCACGTGTCAAACGCGCTTGCATCCATGCTGACATCAATTGACCTGGACCAGAAAATGCACATTTTCACACGCGGTATTTCCCTCAAACGACTCGGGTAGTGCGGGCGGCGGGCGACACGCGGGGATTAGGACACCGTGGAGGATATTGGAGGAAATTATTGATGTTCAGATTGGATGACTTTGGCCCTTTCAGGTTTATTTTACAGAGAGAAGGAATAGATAGAAGTTATAGATATTATCGCTGACACTTAATATGTTTTTTTTTCTCCCTCCTCATCAATCAACACACACCAGAAAACCGCCCCGAAAATATGACATCCACAACCGCAACATTCCAGTTCATAAAATGGCAAGAAACCTACAAAACCCAAAAACCATACGAGATTCTTTTACCTCTCCCTGCCGGGTCAGAAGACAAAGTCCCACGAAGCAATCTGGTGTTTGAGTCTCATCGTGTTCCGGTTTATGATGTGTGCAACGACGTTGGTTCGTTTACGCTTGGTGTGCCTCTTTTTCATCTTTCCCTCAGGTAACACAATTTATCCGCTGATACCTGTACCTCCGAATCAGATACCCACGGGTTCGAGTTCGTCAAACACACCGCCTCAGTCAAAAACTTTAAGGAGCCCGAAAATATCAGCGGGAAAAACGGCTACGTAAAAGAAATGGAAGAATGGATTAAAAGTCATCTCAAACTCAGAAGTGACGCAAAAGTGTTATGTTTCGACTTTCGGGTATGTGACCTACGTACCAACCGTGTCAAGATAAATTGCTGACCGTTCGATGTGATTAAAGATACGAGAAAGTATCAATCCCGACGAATTCTCCAAGCGCACAGTCAATCTAGAAGACGGATTTGATCCTCTGCTTCCGGCAACTCACCCTCATGTAGACCAAAGCATGAAAGGAGCCATTCTGAGAGTCAAGAGACACATGGGAGACGAAGCAGACGAGTTGTTGAGAGGAAGAGTTAGAGTGATAAAGTAACCGTGTTTTACCACCATACCTAGGCATTTTGCTTTTACTAACATAAAACGTGCATTAGTATATGGAGACCTCTTGACAAAGTCCGGTCGTGGCCTCTTGCTCTCTGTGATGCACGTACAGTCAGAGATGAAGACCTCGTGACCTGCGATATTGTCCGCAGAAGATATGTTGGCGAAACCTTGTTTTCAAAACATGCTCCGGAGCAGATGTGGTACTATCTTTCAAACATGGACAAAAATGACGTTGCTCTGATCAAAGTTTATGATTCAGATTCAAAGGTGGAAGCAAAGCGTGAGTTTGACATCTCAACAGTGAGCATACGTTGCTAATCTGGGCTAAATATATCTCAGGCTGCGTGCATGCATCTTTCGAGCTGAACGACGACAGAAGCCTACCTCCCAGGGAAAGCATTGAGTTGCGGGCTCTTGTATTCACCAAATCCAAATAATAAAAATTGCACTATTACAAGCCAGTTAAAACAGTAACCTCCCTTCCCCAGGAATCGATAAAGTGTCCCAACTCTTCTCCCCGGTTTCTTGCCCACAAAATCTGCAGCAGCAGCGAACCCAAATATCTTCCCTCGTCCGTTGGTTGCAAGTCATCAAATATGGCATACTGATCCCCAACTCCAACCACCCATTCCGACTCATACTGTAAATACTTTTCTCTTACCTCGTCTGCCCTAGCTTGCAACTCGCTGGCCTTGTCCAGGTTTACACCGCGTTCTCTGTACATGCGTGCAAGGCAGGCTTGGGCACGGCCTATTGACTCTTCAGTCCAGTTAGAGGTGTTGGCTAGGTCCACGCACTCCTCCATGTATGCGCTGTAAGTTTCATTAATTATTAGCTTGTGCTTGCAGATAAGTTGATCGAAATGAGCTTACATGGCAGTATCGAGGTCTCCAACGCCGACGTATCTGACGCCGACAGCAAACGTGCTGAGAATGGTACTCTTGCTGTGCTTACCCAACTCTTCAAGTCTGGCTTTGTGGATCTCCAAATGCATATCAAGCGCTCTTTGCGCATCTCCAGACAATCGAACGCAGCAAGCAAGCATGAAGTAGTTGTCCCAGTACTGACCCGTCTTCCCAAAGGCTGCCTCTGCCAGCTCGACTGATCTCTTAAGCAGCTCGGCCGCCTCCTTAAGCCTCTCCTGGCATATCCGCACGATGCCCATGTTGTAGTAGTACTTGGAGTACTCAAAAGGTATGGACTCTTCCGTGCCCCAAGTACGATACTTCACGAGGCATTTGTTAAAAATTACCTCTGCCTTCTTGAATTCGTACCGATTCAACAAGAGGATTGCATAGTCTGTAGCAGCGTTCTGGAAAAGAATATCCCTGTCTCTATCGTACTCCTGTGACTGAAAGACTTTTTTGCGAATACTCAAGGCCTGCTCCAGACGATTAAAACTCTCCTCTCTTTGTTGACAGCCCATTGCGTTGCGTAAAAGACCAGACATGCAATGGATGTCGGCTCTCCGGGGCGAAAGAGGACTGATTCCAATGTTGTCCAAGATAGTCTCAGCGGCATCGAGGAAAGCCAAACCGTCTTCCTCTTTTTGTTGACGGTCCCAAATGTAGAATCCCGCGTGGTAGAATAGGTCCGCCAACTCCTCAGTTCTCTGGAAACCGGGAAATAGCTCTTGGGCCGTTTTAAAGACTCGATGCAAACTGAAGATATGAGGCATGTACTCCTTGCATGCTTTCCAGTTCTCTGGTGCCGGTGCTTGAATAATCGGAGCTTTGGGAAATGCCTTTCGCACAAGCGTTGTAGATTTCCTCATGGCGCTGTCAAACTTGAGCTGTGCCCCAATTTCCATGACAATCTTCTCTTGCAGAAGCCGGTGAATCTTGTAGGTTTCGAACTTGACACCATCCTCTTCCTTCTCCCTGACTTCAATCAGCTTTCGGCCTTGGAGGTGGCGGATCATTCGTCGGTACATTGCCGTCTCTGTTGAGTTCAGAAAGGTCAGGTAATACTCGTCGTGGTCACGGACGAGAAGGTCTTTCTGGATATTTTCAGGGTCAAGAAACGCTAAAATTTCAAGCAGGTTACGAGCCGGGTTGGGTAGCTCGCTGATGCCAATATCCCAGAGTAGGTCAATTGAGTAATTCATATCATCCTCGCTGAGATATCGTCTCGACTTGCCATCCGAGCGCTCCACCTGCTTGGCACGGAACGCTGTCTTCTCTTCCCAAATCTCGAGGAAGTCCTCCAGTGATGTTTTGGATATTTTGACATAGCCCGAGATCATGATAAGGGCCAGAGGTAAATTTTCCACCAATTCGGCGATCTTGACTGCGAGGTCATAATCAGGATGCTGCGGGACATCAAGGGCGCTGCGAATGGTCTTATCAATCGAGCAAAGCAGAAATTGGCCTGCCTCCTCAGATGTCAGTGGGTCGAGCTCGATGCGGTGCAAAACCTGTTGAAGTCCCCTACTCTCTATCTCGATGAGAGACTGTTGTCTAGTGGTGATGAGGACCGATCCTTTGCCTTTGGTGAGGTTGCGAGGAATATAACGGACAATATCCTTCCATGCCTCCACGTTGTCAAATATCAACAGCCACCTCTTGTCCCAGCCCCCGAGCTTTGAACGAACATTAATACTATAGCTCATTGGGTCCTGGCCACCTTCAGTACCAAGAGAGAAGATTTTGGCTCCGACTGATGCATATTGGTCATCGAGACTTCCAGGCGTCTCGGCCTCGATCCAAATTATGGCTGAGTAACAGTCTTGGAAACGGTGTGCATACTCGACGGCAGTTGCTGTCTTGCCAATTCCTCCGCGACCACTGATGACACAAATGTGACCAGACGGAGAGATGAAAGTATTCAGGCCATGCAAGTCGTGATCTCGACCCACGAATTGTCCATCCCTTTTGGGAACTTCGTGCCAAATCGTTGCTTCGGTGGAGCGATCAATGTCACGACCCTCGTCTTGAAGCTCGTCTTCGGGCTGCTTGGTAAGATATGTTTCCACTTTGTCTTCCCACAGATTTTTGTTCTCAGCTGTGCGACCACTGTCGCCAGAAGCTTCTGTAAAGCCTCGGTGATCAAAGCTCTCGGTAAGAACAACGCTGGGCTGCACTACAGTAGTGTCCTGCTCCTCCGGATGCGTGCTCTTTGCGATATTGTACCGCTCTTGGATCTCGCCAACAAACTCGGTGACAATCTCTCGTCGGGTAGCCTCGTCATCCGAGGACTCTGGATCCTCTTCTTCACCAAGAGCAAGGAGAGCAAACTGCTCCAGATGGTTCGCGATGTGGTCCTTCCATTCCAGAGGCTTCACTTTCAAATTAAATGGGTGCCCACACAGAGGGCACTGCTGTTGCACGAATGACTGCGATATGGAGGAAGGCTGTTGAGAGCTATCGATGACAAGGTTCAAGAATTCGGGGGTCTGCTTGGTGACGAAGTCTTGATGTGCTGAGCGCAAGTGCTGCTCAAAACGTTCACGGGACTCGAACTCGGACGTCTTGCATCCAGCCTGGGGACAATACCATGATTTTCTCAGAGGGTCTCGGTGATAGTCAATTTCGTGGTCACACCACTGCTGTTTGACGCCAAATAGCCTCTGGGAACGACTGCATCCATCAAAGGTGCACGCGTATGGCTGAAGATCGAGATAGAAGTGGGTGATCCAGTCAGACTCAGTCATGCCAGTGTTTTGCTTCTCAAACTCTAGCGGAACTTCAAAGGTGCAGTATTGGCACCGAAAGGGGAGGTTCTTTGGTGAACTAATGGGCACGGGTGCTCCGGGTGGTTTATGCAGAGGAATAGTAAAGGGCTCAAGCGAGGAAAAGGTTGTGGATGTCACCGAGACCTGTTCGTCGATAACATCATCCGAGAACAGCGACGACTCGGCTACCTTGGTCGAAGGCGCAGTCCTCGAGACACCCGCCTCAGAGCCCAAAGGCGTCTTGACTTTTCGGTAACCACGAAAACGGGTGCTACCAGGCCCTCGCTTTGACTTCTTCCCCACCAACTCACGCTCTTTTCCCCGCGAAAGGTGACCTGCTAAGCTCTGTAGCGTCGCATGTGGCTTACTTTGGAGTTGGTCAGATTTTGCAAGCTCTGCCTCCTCTTGCTGTTGCTCTCTTCTCAGCTTGTAGATAAGTTCTCGCCGGCGACGATTTGCAGCGAGGAGAGAATCGACGAGGGCGGGAGAGGCTTTTTTAAACGCTCTCTGGATATACTCTCGATCCTCCTTGCTTGCAAGATTGGTTTCGAGGAGCGGACTGGACAACTCGTCGTCGTAGGGGTCGAGGAGAGTCGAACGAAGTGCAGCGAGCTCATCCAAAATTCCCTCAACATCGGCAAGGTATTCCTCTGGGCTCAAGGAGACGTTGTCGTCAGGAAATCCGAGCTCTTCATCAACTAATCCAAAGATCTCAATAATCTCCTTGGCTTCTTCGTGCTTCGAGGGCGATTGCAAGGGCGACACGGAGGGTTGATTCTGGACAGCTGGCTGTGGCGTCTCGTCGACGTCGTGGGAGCGAGTGAAGGTTTCGGATAGCGACTCGGTAGCTATTGAAGATGACCACTATTAACACACATGCCACGGTACATACAATCAGGACAGTTCAGTAAAATACTCTTGACCACGAGTTCATGGAGTTCCTTCAGCAAAGTTATAGTTATCCCTCGCGGCTTCGATGCCCGTCGGAGGGCGTGGTCAAGGACACGACATGAGGCGCCAGTATCGTGACCCCATGACATCAGACGTTTCTTGCATCTTTCCACAGTTGCGTGCAAGGGGTCAATTCTGGAAGAGTCCTGCTCGGATAAGGTCCTCGAGTTTGCGGTGAGCGCTGCGTAAAGCTGCTTCACGGCCTCGGCGCAGTCCTCAAAGTGGGCGGCAAGGGGCGCTTTGGCCCGAAGCTTTTGAGCTTCCCTTGTACGACGTGCCCGAGGGGCCGAAACAGTGGATGTGTTGTCCATGTGGGATTTGTAATGTACCTTTCAGGTTTTTGATGACCGGTCGGGCGAAAGCAAAAGGGAAAAGGAGACGACGAAACTACTTTCCGAAAAGAGCGGGATTTGGGAGCCTGAAAAAGCCTTGGAAGGCAGTGCTTTGCTCAAAATCTCCCCTCATGTCAAGTGTCACTTCCCCCGCGGGCTTTCATGCACATGAACGGGGGAGGGATAACCCCCTACTCCCAAGAACGTCTTGGAGCACACCATCAAGAACTGATCCGATGTGCTGCGCCGCAATATATCCTGCGAGTATATCACCCACCCCACGCCCAATATGTGCACTTTCGTAACAAGGCTTTGCAATCACGACCACTTGATGCTAACATGTCGGGCAACCAGCCCCACTCATGTTGGGGCTTGTTGGTCTGGTTGTCGGATAATGTGTTTCCTCTTTTCACATTCCGCTTTTTCAGCATTTCTTATTACTTTTAGTCCTGTGTCTGGAAACCTTTTTCCAAAAAAAAACCTTTGAAAAGTCATCGTCAGGTTCAATTTACCATAGACCATGTCAGGCTTAGAGATATTCGGCGCCGTTTTGGGTCTGTACCCCATCCTCGTCACCCTAGCGATCACCTACAAAAAAATGAGGGGAAACGACCCGGAAGCATCCTTGCTGGTAAGGAAGATGAAGTACGTAGAAATGTTCTATGACCAGACCTGCTGGGCCCTTCTTGAATCGGCCGTTTCACACCAAGAGGCACGACGGCTTTTACGTGGTAGCAGCCAAGGGCAAATTGATCACTCGCTTTGGAAGGATCCGACCCTTCAGAAAAAGCTAGCCACTCGACTCGGAGAAGTAAAACATGCTTGGGTCAAGGAGGTCTTAGTTGACATGAATGCGTCATTGGAAAAGGTCAAGACAGACTTGACAAACATGTGTCGTGGAACGGTATGTACAGTACCTGAGACCCCTTTTGGCTTATCGACCAACTAACCCATCTTGGTGATTTCAGGAAGGGTTCCACCGCATCAGGAGTGGCTTCAGAAGGACCGTCGCAAACATGCCGGGCTCAAGCGTGCGAGAGCGAATTAAACACATCAAAGACTGGAACACCTACCTCAGAAGCTTACTCAATGATACACCTTTCATGATACCTCGTCACGAGTACGACAGGCAGCAGCAGACAGTCACAATAGGTACACTACCGCCAAGTCGCGGCCCTCAAGAGTTATTCAAGGCAATCAGGGATGCATACACCTGTGATTGCAAAAGAGGACATCTGATTGGCGTTGGCTGCTATTGCGCTGCCTGTTCTCTGTCGCCGACGAATCGTCACGATCTACACTCAGAAGTCGAGTGGGAATTTTCTTTGGCTTGCCCATCCTCAAGTCCCGCAACGACAGTCCTGCTCGACTCAATTCCTCAAAGCGACGACAATGCAGCAACAATTCAGGACCTCTGCTCTCTTGTCAGTGATGCTGCAACTACCGTGAGCAGTTATCGCGAGGTTATCATCGATCCCCCAAATGCAGGCAATACGTACACGATGAAGGTTACGAACGGCAGTACGCAATACTTTGCTGAATTGCTACAACCAGGCAACGGCCTATCCCCCAAAGATAAATTTGAACTCGCTCACAAGCTCAGTCTTGCCGTCGTTCAGCTCTGCCAAACTCCGTGGGTCAGCAAGTCCTGGACCTGGACCGACGTCTGCGTCCAGACCGTGACCGCGTCGAATCAAACAGCATCCAGAGTCGACATCCCCATTCGTGTCATATATCTCCTCCGCGAGATTTACTCCCCCTCAGCAAGCAATTGCGAAAACACCATTCCCAACCGACCAGCCCTCCAATGCCGGCCAGACAATGACCCGTTCCTCACAAAACTCGGCCTGGCCCTCATTGAACTCGGTCTCGGTAAATCAATGCAGGAAATTAGGGCGGAATACCCCAATCTTCGACAAATGGAAAACGACATGGAGGATCTAGCCAACTTGTGCGCGGCGAATTATTTGTTGCAGGAGAATAGGATCCGGCACGAGGCAACGACAAAGTACGAAGAGGTGGTGAATATTTGTATTAATCGTCGGTTTAGAGATCAGGAAGGAAGGTCAAGACATTTAGAGAGTGTTGATGAGGCTTTTGTTGCTTATTTTTGGGATATGATTTTGATGCCGCTTTTGGATGTTTATAATCTATATGTGGAATCATAGGGAATTTTGTGTTGGGACTACCCCTATTCTGTTACTGCGGTGACGAGACCATGTCATTTCTGTATTATTACTTTGAGCTACCCTCCAATCCACGGTGACCGTGAATTTTGCTGCAATAATTCGAGCGGCTGCTCCACAGTGACCGCACTCAATTGCAACACCTTTGTGTATTTCTGAAACCAATTCTTTTTTGGTCTGCCCTCGGTGAAGAATAGGTTCTTGGGATCATTCAGTCCCCGCTTGATCAACTCATCTAATCTGGAAACAACCTCGAGAGAAGTCAGTCTTTTCTGGGCAACTACTGTTTCTGATGTTTTGCCCTTGTCCTTGGCCGTGGGAGGTATATTTTGAACCGATGCATGTTGGCCCTCGCTGCTGCTTATATCGCTGGCAAGAGGCCTGTCTTCCACCACGAGCATTTCATAAAGCACTAGATCCAGGAAGTCGTGTAGAAACTGCGTGCAGTCCTTGTGAGAGTGTAATGCTTGAACGCGCTGCATTTGTGGTATTTATTAGTATTTACCCAACCACTAAACAAAATGTCACTCACCTCAATGACAGCAGGGTTTATATCAGCTGTGGTTCTCTCTTCTCCAGGAACAAGCCGGTAAAATGTGTCCTGTGACATTTCAAACAAACTCTTTGAGTGTTTCTTTCTGGCGTTACTGAATTCCTCCATTTCAAAGCCGTCAAGTCCGGAAAAAGGTACCTTCTTGGGTATGCCGAGTATTATCCAGCTGATAAACTCTAAAAACACACATCCAAGACTCCATATATCATATGTTCGCGAGATGATTTGACCGAGCTCAATTTCTGGGGGACTGTAGGTCCTTGTATGGCCTTTTTTCAGGGTGACTCTCACGCGGGAGGGTTGGTGATAGAATGTGGTTTGACCAAAGCCACCAAGTTGAATCAACCCCATCGGGTGAGTTGCCCTGTGCGAATTTTGGAACCAGAAAATCGTCCTCGGGACAATGTTTGCGTGTATGCCAGACCACTCGTCTTGGAACTCTTGAGCCCTCGACTGTTCCGGGTTGTCGTCCAGCTCTCCGGGCTGAGCATTATGAATCATACCGACAGCTTCAGTGATACCTCGACACTGAGTTGCGACCCAAAGAGCAAAATTGGCCGTCTCCGCATTGCCTTTTACTCTCTCGGTGGCGAGGTCGTTGTTCCACAAGCCTTCGAGATTGCCACTGGGTAACGGAAACACAAAGAACAACTCGCTCTCCGATGGTTGTGTGCCTTGTTGTTGACTATCTTGAAGTTCCAGGGTGAAGAGTAATCTAATCAAGTGGTCGGTGCGATAGGCAGAGACGCGTCTAAGAACGGCGACCTCGCGATAAAAGTCAACCTTTGTTGACCATAGATCTGTCTTTTGCAGAGCAAATTGTAGCCTGCCAGATTGCGATAAGTAAGAAGGGATGTTTGTGTGATCTTGCCGTATTTCGATCCCCTTCATGAGGTTCTTGTATGTGTTTGCCTCAATTTCTTTGTTAATTGCCTTGAAAGGTAGAGGTGCTTGTTTGGGCAGCACATAGTGAACTGGGCCCTTTGGGTTCTGACGGAAAAACGGCGCGACGAACAGCCATTGTGTTTTGTAGAAGCGCAACGAATCCGAAGAATTCCATCCCTGGAAGCAACTCAGAGGGAAATCTGAGCCCCTCAGACAAAGCTCAAGCCGCTCTTTGGTCGTGGTCTTGCTGTTCAGGGGCAACTTCGAGTCGTCGACACGGCACTCGATAAAACGTTGAATAGATGAGTATTTCTCGGTGAGGATAAGAGCCGCCAAAGTCTTTTTATAGCCCGGTTTCCGAATGGAAGAATTCATTCTTTGCTCCCCATCTTGCACCTGTGGAATTCCCACAATAATTTTCGCCAATTCAGTTATCCGCTCCTCATTGGTGAAATGGCCGCTATCCATATCCAAACAAGCCGGCAGGATAGCTTTGACTTTGTCGTAGCTGAGAATGTGCTCGAGTTGTTCGATCGGGATGAACTGACTTTCTGGCTCATACGCAGGAACTCGAGCTCTTTTAAGCTCTCTCTTGACGGCGTCAAGAGGGCTCAATGGTGGCTCATCAGGTTCAATTGCGACGCTCTCAGCTTGCTCAGTTTGGATTGGCGTTGAAGGCCTCGGCGGTGGTAGCGCAGTTTTCTCACTCTTTAATGAAGATTTTGACATGCTTCGCTCACTCTGTCGCGAGAAGAGTTAGTCACTCAGTTATATGTAGAAGCGCTAGATAGGTAATGCTGTCAAACTTACTCGGCTGAATTTCTGTTTCCACCGTGACAACAACCTTCCCCGGGAGGCTTTGTTTTCGTCTGGCTCGGTGTTATCGTCGCCGGTGCCAGCGCGGTTACTGTAGTCTTCGTCTACGCCTTCCTTGAATTCGAAAGGTTTTTCCTCCTCCTCTTTTCTCGTGACCTGACGGGCGGGAGGGATATGATATACCTCTTCCCAGCCTTCAAGATCAGCGTCTTGATCTTCCTCCTCTTCTTCGAGAATACTCATTTGGTGTCCAGTTTCTTCTTCGCTCATTGGCAGGGCGAGGAGTGCAAACTCCTCCAAATGATTGCCAATGTGATCCTTCCATTCACTTGAATTGCCTGTCTTGTAGGCAATTCCACACAACTGGCAGCTTCTCTGGGCTATGGTTTCGTTCGTAAGCCGATGACAGGTATTAACGAGCATATTTAGGGACGAAGAGTTGATGTTTGAGACGGTATCGCCATGATCCGCCATCACATGCTCTTTGAACAGCACTGAGCTGTCAAACTCTGTCGTACATCCTGGGATTGCACAGGTCCAGGAATCCGCCCACTTTATTCGGTGAGTACGAAGTTCATGTTCATACCAGTCCTCCTTGCTTGAAAACAGTTTGTGGGCTGAATTGCATCCTTCAAACGTACAGATGTACGGTTGAAGATCCAGGTATACATGCTCGTGCCAGCCGTCCAAGGTCATAGTGTCAGCCCCTTGCTCCAGGGGAACATTGAAGCCGCAGTACCGGCATCTAAATGGTATTTTTCTCTTAATCTCGGTGTTTACTGGCGGAGCAGGAAGGTCGCGTCTGCGAATGGCTGCCGGCCTTGGGACACTGGAAGCGTAAGACGTTGCGATTGAAGTCTGGTCGCTGAGCGTGTCGACGGAAAACACAGATTCGGCTCTTGATGTTCCTAGTGTTGACGGCGCAGTCCCCACAGATTCACCCGCTTCGGATCTCAAGCTCCTCGAGTCCAGTGAGTACCTTGGGAGGTTGACAAGACGGCTAACTCGCGGCGCTGGCCATATTTCAGGGGGCATTTTCTCTCGACGACGCCGATTCGCAGTGACCAAGCGGCTGATTAAGGACGGCGGGCCGGTTGGGAACGCTCTTTGAGCGTATTCCAAGTCTTGGGCATGCAGCTGCTCTGCGCCAGGAATTGTTACAGGAGCGTGATCATCGTAGGGGTCCAAAAGTGCTGGTCGTAACTCATTGAGCCCTTGGACGATTTCTTCAGCCTCCTTTAACAGCTCTCGGAAATCTGTTGCATCTCGACTTAATGAGATCAACTCTTCGGTCACTGCTTATAAAGTACGTAAACGAGTTAGTTCTGATCGCCAAAAGTATGCCTGCTTTTCTTCACCTACCATGCAACAAAACCTCGTTCAAATCTTGGAGAAGCATCAATGTGCTCATCCTCACCCTGGAAGCCCTCCGTAACGAGTGGTCAAGTCGATTTGATGATGCACCAGTATCCAATCCCCATGACGTCAAAAGCTGCATTATTCTCTCCAGGGTAGCCTTCATTGAGTGAAGCCATCCTTGGGTAGAGGAAGAATGGACAGATGAAGGGGGTTCGAATGTCGCGCAGAGCTGCAAGTTCTTGAGCGCTAAGACGCACCGATTGAATTCGCTTGCGATGGAAGATGAAATAACATTTTGGATATCCTTCGTATTGGGATCATGGTTTGGCCCAGTTTTTCGACTGAGAGAAGAGGAACTCATGGTTGGATTATTTTGGTCAACAGTGGACAGAAATGTCAAGAACAGCCAAAATTAGGCATCTACAAGCACTATTGAACACTCACGTATGTACCCCACCGAACTAACTACTGCTTGCAGTAAGCTGAGTGGACGCCCCACACCTGCTTCCGAACCTGAAACCAAGGACGCCTCCGCCCGGCGGCAAAAGCTTGGCCACTCTTGAATACCAACTAAACCATCCCCAGAGTCCACAGTCCAGATCTTTTTCAACAGCTTTCCAAGGGAATCCGTATTGCCCACAATGTCAGGACTTGAATCAATGGGACTTATCTTGGGACTGTACCCCGTTATTTTGGATATCACAAAGACATATAAATCCACACGAGCCAATGGCCTCTCCGCACACCGCAGATCCATCATGATCTTGGAGACGCTCTATACACAAACCTGCACGGGCCTCTTGGAATCCGTCCTTTCACCAGAGGAGGCACGCAGTCTCTTGCGCGCTGCTGCTTCGGGCAGTAAAGACCAATCCGAGTCCCTCTGGAGAGATCCGTTCCTTCAGAAAAAGCTCGATTCGCGGCTGGGACCAGAAAAGCTCAGTTTGGCGTTGGAATTATTGGACGAGATGCGGTCTTCTTTAAACCAAGTCAAATCAGAACTCACCGACATGTGTCGTGGAAGTGTACGTATATGAATTGGCATAAAATCCCGAGAATCACGTTAACTCAGGCTCTATTTCAGGATGGATTTGGCCGAGTCAAAGCCACCATCAAAATGACACTGGCTAACATGCCAGGCTCGGCTATACGAGATCAAATCAAGCACCTCAAAGAGTTGAACAGCGACCTTCGGGATCTACTCAACGACAAGACATTCATGATTCCCTATCAACAACGCAAATCGCATGACACAGGTGCCAGTGTTCACCCGTGTCCAGCAAAAACTGTTGAGCAAGCTACAGAACTGTTTGAGACCATAAGTCACAATTACGCCTGTGAATGTCGCACCGGACACACCATTGGGGCCGGCTGCTTTTGCCCTCATTATTCTCTTCCCGCACACGTAGCTGCTGACCGACCAGCAAACGCTTCATGCAATCTTTTCCTTGCCTGTACCATGACAACATCAACCCTGCCTTCAGCGGTCCAGCTTGGACCAATATTGACAAGCAACACAACCAAGCTCGACAAGATAACCCGGGATATTTGCTCGACGATACAAAATATCTCAGTCCTTGGGAACCACCAAGTAATTCTTGATATCCCCAAAAGCAGCAAAAAGTACAGAATGGAAGCCACTCGACTGGAGACAACTGCCGCTGGAAAACCGTGCATGCTTCGGCTTCCCGATTTAATCAGATACACCGGTATTTCGCCAAAGATAAGATCCGAGATGGCATGGAGATTAAGTCTGACCATGGCCCATTTGTGCCAAACACCGTGGGTCAGTGATTCCTGGTCGGCAATCGACGCTTTTGTCTTCAACCAGTTCACGGCAACGCCAATGATTTTCTTCATTCGAGATATATACTCCGCCAAGGCCAGGTCATCGGCCATCGTCAACACATCAACTCCCAATCAACGCCCAATAGACTTATTTGACGACGAGCCTGTGCTCACAAAGCTTGGGCTTGTTTTAATCGAGTTGGCCCTGGGAAGATTTTTGGACGAGATAAGGGACGATTACTCTGGATTTTCAGCTATTGATGACAAGGACTTGGCGAATATTTGTATAGCGAGAAAGTTGCTTGACACTGGGGTGGTTCGGAACCACGCAACAGCTGCTTACGAGAAGGCTGTAAGTGTTTGCATTAAAAGGCAGTATATTGATTCAGAGGGTGTTCCGAGGAGTTTGTTGACTAGCCATGAATCCTTCATATTGTTGTTCAATGATGCGGTTGTGTCTCCTCTTTCGGAGGTGTGTAGTAGGTATGAGGGATAAAATTTTAATATACGTCCATTTGCTTCAAAGATACAAGTTGGCTAGAGATTTCAATAGTATAAAAGATCTTTTGGCTACCAGATAGAAAAGCCAACACAAAGTAACAAGAAAGTATCTATCTATAAACTTTCCAAACAGATCTCGCATCATAATTTCATCAAACAAACATGAAAACCCAAAAGGTAAACAAAAGAAAATCCCAAACTAAACTCCCACAAATTCCATCCTTTTTCCTCACGAATCAAACAAAGCCCCATAAGCAGGAACACCCCTACTCTCCAACCCATAAACCACCTTCTCCGTCAACCTCTGATTACTGATAATAACCACAGCCTCACACTTCCCAGCCTTCTTTTTTCTTCCAGTAGTATTTTCCTTTCCTTCCCTTCTCAACCCTTCATAATCCCCAGGTCCTTCCCCTGCACTCTGTTCCCAAACCCTATAAGCAATCTTTACCAAATCCGGTCTCCTACACTTTGGTCCACCTTTATTCGTATCAATAATAATTGCCCTCGGATCAGTCTGATACAATAAATCAATTATTCCCTGGCCGTATGTCTCCAAGGGCTTTTTCGTTGACCAGATGATTCGGACTGGATGGTTGGGACGCTGAACGAATAGAGAGAGACAGGGGGCGATACCGGATCCTGTGGCGACTACTATGCAGGGTTCAAAAAGACCGGCTACGCGCATGACGCCGAATTGGGGAGTACCGCGGGTGTAGATCTTTTTGGGAGGGTTATTGATGATCTTTTTGGTCCAGTCGCCTGCGTTGGAGACTATGACGGAGTATCCCTTTTCTCCTGCATGGGAAAGAGGGGATACAGGGGTTTTGTCGGAGGAGGAAACAGAGTTGGAGTCGGATGAGTCGGAGAGAGATTTTTGGGATGGACCAAATGGATGGGGAATTACACCAAAAGCATGGGTTTCTTTGAGAGGTGCGTCGGTGAGGCGAACTGCTTGGCCGTAGTAGACGTCTCGATAGGTGAAATTGAGTTTGACGCAGTGAGGGGAGAGGACTTCGGCTTCGACTTCTCTCATGCGAAGTCTAGTCCAGGGATAGATGATGAGACCCGTGATAACTACCAACATCCAGAAGTTGGGGTTGACGAGGAGAGCTTTTCCAAACGATTGAGGAGTGCCGGTTGTTTGCTCGGCGGTCAAGAGCATGACTTGTGCCCAAAATAGCAAAACAGCCAACCATCCCATGAAACGATGGACGCCCTCAAACCAGTTATGCATTGTGCGTCGGAGGTGAGGATGAGCCGTGATGAGCATCGAAATCAGAAGCGCAACGATGAGATAGCAAAAAAAGTAAATGTATCCTCTCAAAGCTGTCAATTCCTTTCCGGCGAAATCAAACGTCATGAGGATCAAAAAGATTATGTACCATCCCGTGCCTGCTACCGCGCAGCCAGAGTGAATCCCGCCGTAGCTGTAGATTTTTGCCACGAGGGTTCTGATGCCCAACGGCATGCGCGCTGACCAAGTGCCAAAGACCCAGAACATGGCGTTGACAATGTGTTCATTGCGGACGAGAATTGCAGCGAGAATGTTGGCGGTGACGGCGGTGCTGGCTTGGACGTAGGTGAATTTCTGGTTGATGGCAAAGTTTTTGGCGGTCAAAACGCAGAGAGCAGCGAGGTTGCCCAGGAAGGCGAGACAGAAGATTCGGCGGTAGACGGAGCCAAAGTTCCAACGAAAGTAACGGTAGAATCTGGTGCCCTTTTTGGGTGGGAGAGGTGAAGGGTCGAGACCGTAAGTGAGACACGGATCGTCGTCTTCAGGTTCGGCGGTGACTTCGACTTTGATTCTGTCGGATGGGGTCTTGGAGGGACTTGGGCATCGTGTAGAGGTGGGAGAAGATCCCATGGATGATGAGGGGGTTCCTGCCTCAAGTTGACGAGGTGTCGGAACAGCTGTGGTGTCTTCTGAGTCGGAGACATCAGATTCACAATCTGAAATCTCGTTCTCGTCATCATCTTCTTGGGTGTTTGGCGGGAGATTGTGTTGAAGTGGGAAGACATTCTGATTCCCGGTCCGGGCGACAGGCAGGATAGGCTCAGGCCCACGGGCAAGGATTGAAGATGCCATTGTAGACAGAGGAGGGTAGGGTCAATGTGATGGAGAAAAAAGATATGAGCAGATCCAACGAGGTGGATAAAAGGTTGCTCTTGATCTAAAAAAGACAAAGTTCACTTGTGATATGTCCCAAGAGAAGAGAGAAGATTGCCTGGAGACTGTCCTGGATGACTGCTCCTGACAGAGAAGCCATCTCGACTTATATATCTTCATGATGAACACCCTCAGACCACAACTCCAAGGTCCAAGCCGGACGAATGGAAAACACTGACTCTGAGAGGAGTAAGGATTCCTCCTATCCTCTTCATCACTTCGTCTTTGGGAGCCATATTTGGAAGTATCCAGGTCCCCACGGATGGGACCTTGGAATAGATGCAGCACCACATGCAAAGTTTCGGGCAGATTGACCGTAGTAGGTAGTCCATTAAGGTGTTTTGATAACAAATATTTGTTTGGATGTACACTTTCGATGGAGTACAATGTCAGGGACCAGTGACCCAACTCGGCGCTTGTCGCCACCTCGTGGGAGAGGAGTATGGGGGGATTTGATTTCCTATTTGAGGTGAACCCACTGAATGTTGACCAATCACAATGCCGTTTCGGAAATAAACTATTTTTGTTGTTTATAAATTCTCCTACGCCACACTTAATATTCGGTTACAAAGGAAGTACCGTCTCATATTTAGTTCTGCGGAGTAGTACAAACGGATTAACTTGCATTCGGAACGCTGCAGGGGTAAAGTAGCTTGGCCCAACTTGGTTGTCAACTCCCGATTTGGTACCTCGTTGAGAAACGTTCGTTACAGTACGCAGTATCGGTACACAGGCCATGGAGGGCTCCCATACACTCAGCCAGTATGTATGGAGTCCGGAGCTCTCGTCCGGAGTCATGATTCAGAGGAAGAATAGTATAATGCCCTGCCCACTGCGCTCCCACGCCTGCCCACTGCTCTGCCTGCTGCTCTGCCCTGCCCACTGACCTTACGAAATGGTCTTCAGCTGAGTATTTCAAACCTTATTATTACCGTAACGGATCCTAACGGGATACCCTCCCGCTCTCCATCTGCCGTGCCGCACTTGGTTTCAAGAGGCTCAAGAAAACGTGGTGGGACCCTGGTGTGGTGTGAAAGTTGGGGGGTCAATCAACGCCACGGCATGCAAGTTGTGCCCGACTCCCCGTAGGATCACATCTCAACATCTTGATCACGGCGCGACCTTCCTTTTGAGAGGTATATGCCGTGGGGTGTCTCGGGCACAGGGAAGAAGATCGAGATCCAAGCTATTCTCGAAGGTTACTACCGTAAATGTAGACGTTGTATTGAGAAGTGATGGTTCATGAGGCAATCTGTGACGTTTCTGGCGTTTGCAGGGGGTACATGTGTCGAGGTAGCGAGTGCGAACCCTTCACCCAACGACAGTGAGATTCGATGATTGGACACATGTCTGGTTGTCTGTGAAAATTTTGCACCTTATCAAAGATTAATGCGATGCGTACTGCACCGTCTTGCTAAGCGGCGCGACGGTTCAGAGCTATCATTGATAACCTGCCAAATTGGGAAAAACAGTTTGGCCATCAAAGTCGGGTATAGCTTCAAGCATGTGATTCCGACGACGGGTGTCAAAAAAGTAAGAGTGGGGCGGTGATAACAGTGAGATCAGACGCTAAATAACCGCCGCGATGCCCCTTACAGGCTAGCCTCGATATTCCCGTCAACGGTCCGTGATCGTCGAGACAAGGGGAGCCGAAAGGAGGAAGCTTGACAGCACGACATCTCCTTTTGGCATTTATTGTGAAAGAAAGAGAAACCTGAAATATTTGGAAAGTTCAAGTTGTCATTTGAGAAAGTTGAAACTGGCACAGTGAATACCACCAGGTAACACTGCATGGCAGCTGCAGTGCAGGACTTGAAAAAGGAATGCCGAGGCAGGGTAACCATGGATGCATCAATGACGAATTGGAAAGCACACTCTCGCCATCCTTTCCTTCTTTTTTTTTTTTTTTCTTCACAGCCCGCCAAATCGACGATTTCCAGGGATTCCGACATCTGAAAATTGAGGGGAAAGAAATCGGGACGGGAGTGGCCCCCTTGCAAAAGTAATATCGGAGGAATTTCAAATGTTAGCTTCTTGGAGCGCCGCTTATTTCATCCCTTCTCGAACAATTCCATTTCTTTGCCAAGGCATGTCCGATAAGAACTCCCATCACCGTTGCAACGACCTGATAGCTCTGCATTCTCGGTGACGTATGGGGATTCGGGGACCTATCCAGGTGCCAGCCTCAAGTGGCACCACTGGCCCTGAGTTGGGGTATTTGGAATACCTTATCTCCTCACTCCTTCCCCTGTTGTCGCCATCCTTTCTCCATTTCTCCATTTTTCTTCTCAACATTTTTTTTTTTCATCAACAACATTCTCGCTGTGTTTGCAGTGTTGTTAGGGAGTTCGGTCCGACTTGACTCCTCCCCCCACGCTCGTCACACAGATTCATCATGGATTTCTTAGCTTGCTTTGAAATACTCTTAGGCACCCAGCCAATGAAGCGTCATTCGAGAAAGCCTCATCATATCCACATTTTATGCACGAGTTTTATTCTAGGCAAACTTGACAGATTTCACGGTTGAGCAATCAGAAGCAGAGGTTGTCGACTCTTTGGAGCAGGTTCAAGGATGAACAAATCCTCCCTACACCAACGAGCCGTCTGTGTCACCCCGCAACTCCATGGGAATGGCCAGACCAAGTTCTCATCACTCGTCGAGATCCTTCACCCAAGCTTTTCCACACCAATATTCTCCCAACTACTCCACGACGACCACACGGAGATCCTGACGGCAAAAATTTACAACACTAATAACAGCTCAATGACAAAAGTTATATCGACGCTTACCATCACCAGCACCATCACCATCACCAACAGCACACCACATTCTTTGAGAAGATGTTAGTGAGGGTATTAGAGAGGCGATTTTTTGGCTGTAAAAATTAGAGTTCACTAACAGCGGGGTAAGTTCTGGCTGCAAGCACTAAAATCTCACCTCAGTCACCTGGTGTGCACCTTATTTTAACACCCAACCGGCCGCTCAAGATAATTGCATTCAGGAGTCATGACAACAATCCTTTCCACTCATTCAACATTTGATGGTTTTGCTTTGGGATGATCCGGTCAGCAATATAACGTTCAACATATCGCTCTCCCCTTAATCTAGTTGCAACATTTCAACACGTGACCTTTGCTTGTGTTACCCATAAAGACAACAAATTTAGCATACCAGACCTTAATTCTTATGCCATCTCATGCCCACGAAATCCTTCATTCACAAACATCATCATTTTATTTTGAGAAAATAATAAAGCTTTCAAAAGTTATTTTTCGCTCTCGCTATGATAGGAAACAAATCCATCCCCTTTTCATCCACCATCTTTGTCAACGACAAAGTATCTCACTAACATCTCACGTTAGATCGAAACCTTTTCTCCCTCAAAATCTTACTTCCAAAGATTCCCGCCGCAAGAAGACGTATTATTGATGCGCTTGCAAGGCTTCAACCACTCCCACCCAGATTTGTGGCGCTCCTCGATGTCGTAAAACTGCTGCACCCATTTAACCATTTGTGTCACGGCCTGTCGTTGGACCGACCCGATCTCCTCTACGCGCTCGCCGATCCATGCGTCGAGATCGTAGCCGTGGCGGCCTCCTTTGACTATCAAGACGGGTTGTTTGGTTGTGCTTTGGAAGGGACCGTCGTCGCGGAAGTCACTGGAGATTGAGGCTGAGCGCCAGGGGTCGAATTCACTAGAACAATAATGTTAATAACGCTGTTGAAGAAGGTATGTATGTAGGTAGGTAGGTCAGTGTCTTACCCGTCAACAAACAATACTCTTGTCGTGTTGATATGCCACCCGTCCGTAAAGAGGTTAATAGACTCTGGTATCTTCCACGTGTTGACTTGTGCGGTGCCTTGCTGTGGGAATAGTCTGTGGCATATGGATTCCAAATATTCCACGTTGACTGCACGGGAGATGAGGGATGTTACCTCGGGTGGTGCTCCGCTGGTTTTTTTGTGTCAGTGACTGTAGATTGTCAACAGGGGAATGGGTCAAGTTAACTCACCCTTGCCACCAACCAAATGGCTCGTTGCAGAGGAGCCATGCCCATGGACGGGCTGAGTTTATGTTGCTAACTGCTAGATCGGTGAACTGGGGGTTACTGGTGTTGAGTGTGTCGTAACAGGCTGATGAGAATGTGTGGTTCCAATCTGGGTAGCCCCAACTTGCGCAGCCTTGAAATGCGTCAGTATATAAAAACAGTTTTTTTTTCTCTCGTCTGTGTGAGTTTGAAGAACTTACTCCCGGGGAAATATTCGTTATTCCACCAGGCGGCGTAGTTGTTCAATGCTCTAACCGTGACTACTTCTTTTGTGTGATCAACGAGGTTAGGTGGACTCCTGGCAGTCAAGATTTCGCCGATCGTGTCGTCGCCGTTAGGGTTGTAGGGTTCCACCGGTCTGACTCCTTGGACGGTGTCACACATTTGGTAGAATGGATGTTCTGTCTTGAGTGTGATGGCCACTACATATTTACGCAGATTATCAATTGCCGTGCTGCTAAATTGAAGGTGTCAAGGACTTACGAATTGACTGCCACATCCCCAAAGGCAGTGAAATGGCCCTGTCACAAGGTAACTTGTCAGTAACTTTCTGTCCATGTATAAAGTTGTTGGAGGTGAACTCACGAAGCAAAGTCAGCATCGGAAACCAAATCCTGCAAAAGAAACTTCTTCTTCAACTCTAGAATTTCGGTCGAATTCTTACCCGCCAGGACATCGTCGATATGTTCAGCGATCAGCTCGAAACTTAAACTGCAGTTTTGTGGCATCCCGGCGCGGATTGGCTCAAAGTATTGCCAAAAGTTGCCAATGACTTGGACGGGGGCACTGCTGGCGTGGTGTGCCCAGAATGTGCCGGGGGATATTTTGGACGTCCATGCTGAGAGGGCACCGGCGTAGCTGCCTCCGACCAAGACCCATGGCTGTTTCGTCAGTTAGTATGGGTACAATTTGGTGGTGAAGAGAAATCTTACAGCTTTAGGAGCATTGCTATCTCCTGAAAGGTCAAAGGGAAGTCGAACATTGCGAGCAAAGTATGTCATGTCATGAATTGAGTTGTTGAGAGTGAGATGAGTCAGGTTTTGGGTGTCCAGGACTTGGAAAGGAGACGATTTGCCCCAGTAACGGTCTAACAGAAATCAGTGTATTTGATTTATGGGTGTGAGATGTGACTGGAACTTACGCTCAATCATGACCATGGCAGCATTCAAGGCCTGGGCATAAAGTCCAACAAGAGTGTCATTGCTCAAATAGTCGGTAGCTAAACTCGAGGGACTCTCGCCATGATTGTACAAGATGACCTAGCTACGAATTAATTTCTCTGGAAGCCTGTGAGGATTGAGGAGTCACGTACAGGAGATCCTGGGCCACCCCAGTATTCCGTGTTCCAAATGTATTGCTGGTTGAAAGTGCCGGCAGAGGGGTCGGAATGGTTGAGACGTTGGGAAAAGTTGCCACTGCCGCTGAGTTTGCTGGGGCGGCGGAGCTGGGAGGTCCCGAGAGTGACTACAGGAAGGCGAGCCTGAGGGAAGATGGCTTGGACGAGAAATGAGTACACACCTAGGAGGAGAATGGGATTGGTGAGGGTCTTCATTGTGAACACGTGCCAGGTAGGTGTTGGCGAGGAACGATATGGGTGGGTGGGTGTGAGAGTGGGAGGGAAGAGGAAGGAAAGTCGAGATCAATTTCAAAAATAAGTCGACTGCCCGTCGCCGCAACCTGGAGCGATCACCTTGAGGGTCTGAACCCAGGTGGCCCCGCTTTACGATCGAAAGCTGGATGGGTCTCTCGGTGCCGAGGGGACGGGTCTTCGCATGCACCGCATGGTACATTTACAATACCCCCCCTTGAACGATTGTTAGCTCAGTACATCATTATGGACACGCCTATTCGTTTTTCATAAGGACTTTTTCGTTTCAAGGGTTGCTATTTATTTATAAGAGGTCCTTTTTATTATTAAAAATGTCTTTTATTTATCAATGAAGCCTATTCTAAAACAATTACATGTTTTTCATTTTGAAGAGGCATATTTCTTTTCAAAAAGACGTATTCTATTTCAAAAAGGTGTGTTTTATTTTAAAATGGCATTTTCGATCTCAAAATGGAGTTTTTTATTTGAAAAAATATTCCGTTTCACAATGCCATGTGTTAATCAAGCACAAGTATCTCGCTAACAAACGTTCTCGGAGGGTATTGTATAACAGTTTCACGATATTGAACCCAAGGTAAGCCAAGGTTTGTCCAAGTGCAATTAATCGCTGTGACAAGAACAAGAAATATACTATAAAACGTAAGCATGCAGAGTCTCAGCTCGGGATGAATAGATATTCATTGGTGTTCCGTCCCGGCTAAGATGTCAGGAACCGAGAATCCAACTGTTTTTTTTGTTCAGCTGGCACATCCCAAGATAAGATGAATAAATGAATTGTGATAGTAAGTAGATTGAGGTCCTGTCAAGCCTCGCTACCAGAAAAGGGGCTGTTGACTGTTCCAATGTTTACATCCATGATCCAGCACAACAATTGATGGGTTCCGGACTCACGGCTTCAGAACCAAATAAGGTTGTGGAGCAATAGTCTGGCGGTGAAGTCCCAACAAGAAATATCTGATAAACTGAAAAGATTTGCACAAACTTTCAGGTTCAAACTCGCTCGTAACTTCCCATTTTGGTAGAATTTGATGTCGTCGCCAGGGAGCTCGAGTGGGGCAATAGAAGTGGAAGCTTTAAGTTTGGGTGGGGTGGCTCGTGCGCGGGAAACCACCTGCACTTCAGCCGCAGCAACAGCAACCTGCCCCAAAAAACGCAACGAAACGTGCCCAAGTGAAAGCAAATGTTTGAAATTACTTGTTGTGGTAAATCTGAATTACTTTTTATTCTGAATTGTTGAAGCAGAACGTCCAAAATGTCTTGGCCAGGATCAGGTTGAAATTCACGTGACCCCACACGTGGCCCAATCTCCCATGTCTCGTTGATGACCACTGAGCTCCACTCTTGCTTTTGGAGGAGCAGCGCAGCGACATCAGAGCTTCCGGACAGCATCACCCTCCCACCCAACACAACCCCTCGCAATTGTCGACGCAAGCCGCCCTTAATTGCTAGCAAAGATGGCCCATGGCACGCCAGCCGAGACTCCCCGGGGTAATTTATATTTCTTCTTTCTTCTGTCCATTTGGCGCTTCACTAATAACTTTGCCCACCTACAGCCGCCACCCGCGAGGAGATGAGCGCTGCCAAGGTCCCCATGGCATATCGTGATAGCTGCGCCCACCTTCTTATTCCTCTCAATCGGTGTCGCCAAGAGACGTGGTATTTGCCGTGGAAGTGCGAGGTACATACCCGTTCTGGGACCCCAATCTATCGACGCAGATGCCTGACTTGCGAAACAACAGGACGAGAGACACGGTTACGAGAAATGCCAATACGCCGAGTTCAAGTTGCGGGTGGCAAAGATGGACGAGCTCAGAGCTGCCAAGGGTGGTGCGAGAAGCAATTAGAGGGAGAAACATGTACATACGAGGATAGGAGATGGCAATTGCACTGCATCAACTGGCATTGTTCATGATTTTGGATGTCTGGGATTTACTGGGACAGATGTTGCGAATTCTTTGAGCTCAATAGGTGGTCCGAACAAAGCTTTTACCCGAACCGACCTCGACAAGCCTCCTTCGAGCAACACAAGGCCCAAATTCCAACAAAACTCATGCGCTCACAGCCGGACGAGGAGGGACGAGAGGCTTTGACTGGGAGAATGTCAGAAATATTTATGAAACGAAGCAAAAGTATCACAGGAAAGCAGTCGGGTCAACAGACGAGCGGACAACAAAGGTTGCAGCAAATTGGAAATTGGTAGCAGCAATCTTCTAAAAGCGCCTTTTCTCAGAATCTATCCAAACGAAACAGAATACTTGCTGACTTCTTAAGCTGAGTACTATCTCGACAAAACAATCTCAGGAAACCCCTCAACAGCCTCCTTCATAGCCAAAGCAGGCACCGACTCCCCCTTACTCTCAACATACTTTTTTCACGCCTCTCCATCCAACTCTCTGTGTTCCCGATGAAGCTTTATCCTCCCATCAACTTCAGGTTTCACTCCAGGGAGTCTACCCTCATCCAAATACTTTACCAGTCTCGCCCTTACATTTCTAAGCTGATACTCCCTCATCGACAATGGTTCCTCCCGCCCATAAAAGTACTCTTTCACATCTTGTTCGTTCTTTTCCGATAAAAACCATTTCTGATCAGCTTTATCCCATTCCGCAAAGGCAGAAATCATGAGATCAGTATCAGTAATCCCGACGGCGGAAGTGTTTTTTGTCAAATATTGACTTTCTCTGAGTATAGAGTAACCACCCCATCCTTCAGCCATCCACTCCGTCATTGCAACCATGTAATTTCGGTCTGGATAAATAGGCTCATTTATTTGGGTCCCATCAAGTAAAGGAAAAGTCCATTTGGCAGAGATTACACGCGTTCCTTTTGGTCGTTGCCATGTTGCTTTTATTCGAAGACCGGAGACTTGCAAGAAACGGCCGTCTGCGTGACGATTGGAAAAGGAATTTTCTAGAGCGGACAAGAGGGTTTTTCCTGACACGAGTTTCATTACTATGTTGTTTTGAAAGGGAAAACAGTCGAGGATGTCGTATCCTGTTACTGTGTAATTGACATGATGGCCGAGTATACGATCGCATCGGATGGATTTTGAGGGATAGAGGGCCATGTCTGCATCGTAATAGGCTTTCATTGCGTCTGTAATCAAATTGCCCAGGTTGGTTTCTTGATGACGGATGTGACGTTCTGCTCCGTTGAGTTTTGAGTGGGAGATGAATAATGGACGAGAGGTGAGGTTTTTTAAGGAGGGACCGTTGATTGTGTCTATCAGGGAGAGGATGTCGTTTGCTGGTGTGAGTTGAGAAAAGTATGGGTGGCGTTCGATTCGGAGCATTTGGTTTACTCGGAGAGGGGTTAGAGTTGGTCCGCAGGGTTTTTTTACTTTTGAGCAGATGCCTTTGCGGGCAGGTTTTATGCAGAGTTCTACGACAGAAAGAGATTCCCATTCTGTGCCGGATTTGACGATGCGGACATCTTGGGCGGGGGTGGTTTCGATCCAGGCCGAGTGGGGGACGTTGGCGGTGGCGGGTTTGTTGAGGAGGGCTGGCATTATGACGGCTGGGTTGGAGTTGATGTCTTTTTGGGAGCGTTGAAGGACATGTCCGTCGTAGCCACCAAAGATAAAGTCGATTCTGTTGTCGCCGAAGGCGGTAGCCTTGCTGATGATGATGTCTTCGACTAGACGCATATTGGTTACTGCGATGACAAAGTTACACTGGTGTTCGTTGCGGAGGATACGGGCGTTCGTTTGAGCCTCGCGGGCGATTTGCTCTTTCCACCCGACGGGAAGTATCTCGGAGGGGGCTTTTTTGGCGTCCCAATCGATGCCGACCATTCCGAAGAAACAAATTCGGTAGGGACCGTGCTGCTTGATTTCGTAGTTGCTTAGTACGATGTTGGGGCTGCCGAGGCGGGGTTTGGAGTAGGGAGATGGATCAGCTGCCCTGGTTGAACCAGGGGCTGAATCGGTAACGCAGCAGACAACATCAATGGGGAATTTTTGAAGCAAACTGGTGACGTCGCCTGCTGTGGTGTTTGGACGGGGAGCAAAGATCTTGCTGCTTAGCACGACTATGGGGGGAGAGATACCCTTGGGCTTTCCCGGTGTCTCGGCTTTGAGAGGATCGAGGCCTTGTTTGGCCTGGCGGAGGAGGGCGGCGAATCGTCCGACCTTTTCACGGTTGAGAGCATTGTGCACGTCGTTGAAATGGTAAAATGTGAGGATGTCGTTGCAAACGTCTGGCTCAGGGGCTGCTGCATTCTCTACCATGACGGCGTCGGCGGGGATGACGATGCCGGCATTCTGAGCTGTTGTTTTGAGGTGGGCGGCCAAAACACCGGTGACTAACCCGAACAGGGGCAAAACTAAATGTCCTAATTTGTACATTGTCAAAAAGAGTGTGTTGAGAAGGTCTTGATACCTGTCAAGCCATCAGATGATGATGATGAAGTGAAAGTGGATGTCCGTAAAAACACAGAAACAATTTTTGTGTGTGTGTGTGTGTGTGTGTGTGTGTGTGTGTGTGTGTGATATAAAAGAGTGACGAGGGTTAAGAAGAGAGGAGATTGGAAAGAGAAACAAGCCCGCCCAAGGATAACAGGAGGTTTTTATTTCTTTTGACAAATCTCTTTCGATTCAAGCTTAGTCCAGGGTTCATGTTCGGATCAGTGGTTTTCGTGGGTCGGGTGCTTGAAGAATGTAGACAGTCTGGAATTCTAAACCTCGTATTTTGTATTTCTCTTAAAGCCAACGTGCATGTCGACGACTTTTGAGTTGGTTCTCATGAAGATATCTCATCATACACGCAGAATTATTGAGAACTGGAGACATGTTCGATCAACCACGGTCAGAGGAGGTATATGTCTTGTCAGACTGTTTTATCCGTCTTCCGTCAAAACAAGAAATATCGTTACTTCTGTTTCCCAAAATACTCCACGGTTCAGCTATTGGGTCGATTTTCTTCAAGAGTCCCACTAATCCGAGGGTTGGCTTCAGTCCGTGATCCGAACCACAATATCTCAAGACTTGGTTCACCACCAAAGTCAAAGTCGGACCACATGGACGGACTCCGATGAGGCTTAGCTAGGTTGACAAGTCACTTCAACAGGATATAAAAGGCAACGCTTTATCAAGTCAAATACACGTCTTTGTTTATAGACAGATAAATAAATATATACAAGAATTTTAAAACACCCATTCCTCCTCAATTATTATATCAAAACAACAGCTCGCTTAGAAAAGCTTGTAAACAGATGGGTCGGCGTTCTTGATGAGCTGCTGAATGTACTCGTCGTGCCACGCACCAGCGCGGGGAGCGCCGGGGTAGCCGCACTCACCATCGGACTCACCGCCGGGCTTGATCCAGACGAGAGCATCGACGACGGTGTTGTTGGTGTTGGTGGTAGGACGGGGACCAAGTCCGGAGGGAGCAACGTTGCACCACTCACCCCACTCCTTGCGGGCACCGGGAAGGTGGACACGACCCTGGTCAACAATGAAGTGAGCAGGGAGACCGGCGGCCTCGAGGTGAGGAGCCAAGCTGGTGGCGTAGTTGCTCTCATCCCAAGAGTTGCTCCACTCGGTGTAGTTCTCCCTGACCTTGGCGTTGAAGGGGTTGTAGTTGGAGACGTTGGTAGCGAAGCCACGGATCTTCTTGGGGGTAGTGCCATCAGAGTTGGCGATTCTGAGAACCTCGGCGAACTCGGCGGCGGCCAAGGGAAGGTTGTCGTTCCAGCCGAGCCAGCCACCGTGGGCGGCATCGATATAGAGGTGGACGTGGTCGTACTGGAGGGAAGAGATGGCATGGGCAACACCCTCGCGGTAGATGTCGGCGGCACCGGCGCAGAGAGGAATGTTGAGGTTGGTCACCAAGTTGCCGAGCGAATCGGGCTCGAGAACGACGGCAAAGGTGAGATCGGGAGCCGCGGCGAGCTTCTCGGCGTAGGGCTTGACGAACTCCTCCTTGTAGCGGTTGAAGCCGTTCTCCTCGCTCTTGAACTCACCGGCAGACTCGCCGGCGGAGCAGTCACGGTCTGGGAGGTTGTAGAGGACGAGACCGACGATCTGCTTCTTGCCGGTCTTCTTCTGGACGCGGCGAGCCTCGGCGATGGCGTCGTCGATTCTGGAGAGCTCAGAGAGACGAGAGATCCAGACAAAGGTGCTGATCTGCTTGACCTGGAGGGTGCGCATGGCGTGCTTGACGTCGAACTGCTTGAGGAAGTTCTTGTAGGTGGTGCTGAGCTTGCCGGTCCACTCGGGGTTGACAAAGGGGACCTTGCCAACCCAGGGGTTGGTGGTGTCAACGGCCTTGGGAGGGTTGGGCTTGCCCTTGGTAGGGACGGCAGCAACCATGGCCCCGCTGGCGAGGGCGGCGATGAGGTAGTCGGCACGCATTTTGTATGTTTTGTGGTGGTGGTGGTGGTGGTGTCCTTGCCTTGTCTAGCTCAGGGGGTCTACAGAAGTGAATCGGAGACTCTCGAGGAGGGATGGTGGTTGAAAGACTGGGCTGGGGTGACGAGACAGCTTTCTTTCCTCTCCTCGACGAGCGTCTCCCGTCCTTCTTATACATTTTCCATCATCACATCAACCCCATCCAAGTTGCCATGGCAAGTTCACCGTCCTCCGCTGGCCAAGTTGCCATGCCGTGGTGTCGACAAGGTCTCTCAAGGGTGTCTATGGACCTCTCCGGGCTTGATCAAGGTGTCGTGCCGGCGCCATGTACAGAGTTGGCCTTGTTCCACACGGAACGACACATCGCGTGGGAAAGCTAAGGCCTTGGCCTGGGGTGCGGCTCCCGGTTGCCCTCCCGAAGATCCGTCCCTTCCATCGTCCCAATGCGGAAATACAGAAACAATCTCCACAAGCATTTCAAGGACCTTTCCGGGATACAGGGTGACAGTCTCGATCGAATGACCTCAATTCGCAGGACATCAAATTTCCCCATGGCAAAGCATGGACTCGGCGAGAAGCATGGGAATATATTACCTCGGTCCTTGGGCCCGATCTTTTTCAAACTTGATTAAAAAGGAGACGTCTTGCGTGATACTGAAGCAATTTTATGCCTTTCTAGGCGCCTTGGAGGGGCAACATGCGTACCTGACGCGATCTGGAATCTCTAGATGCCAACTTTATCAGTTCCATTTTATAAATACCATCTGTGATCACTGATCACGCAAGATAAATGCTCCGATGTTCCGAATGGAACTCACTCGACAGGAGGAGGCCGTTGAGATGTAACGGTCACCGTCTCCCCCAACAAACCAAGAATGCCACAATTTATTTACAGGAATATGAAAGAGAGAAAATAACATCTTCGGATGATTAGTGGACGGGAGTGCCCGGAGTAGTAATCAGCAAAAGAAAAGTGGCGGGACCGGAATCATCTCACGGTTGACGGTGCACAAAATGAAGGCGGTCAAGGGATTTTGTCTGACGGGCTGTGGCACGACGGAATCCAGGTGACGAAAGAATTGATGATTGCTGACCAACCATTTTCAATTGATGATGAGTTTTGATGGATTTTTTTGGAATTTGGAGAATGTTCGGGAGTTGCGGGCACCTGCCGATCGGTCTCCGGAAACCCCGCAAAATTCACAAGCCAAATAAATCCCCACACTGCTCCGCATTTTCACCCAAAAGTCATTCAAGGATGAACCGAACTTCAAAGCGATTGAAAGGGCCCCATGACTAATGATTCCCTAACGACGCCCAGAGTGCACTGCCAAATCCCCCCCGTCGGCCCGGTAAGTTTGAAGCTCGTCATCGCGAAGCTGGAATCTCCCGTCTCCTTTTTTTTTTCCATCTGTTTTTTTTTTGCGAGAGTTACCATCTGCCACGTTACGTCGTGCACGCCCGTTCCTGTCGGTCCCTTGCATACGCCAACATCCAATCCAAACACACCGCAGCCTTGGAACCTTCGGCCCGGACAAGCAGCAAGCCACATTGCCCACCCTTCCCCTCCCCCTCCCCCTCCCCCGATACAATGCCTTCACCAACATCACAATGGCAACAACAATCCGAGACAAGCCAATTGCCCTCATTTTATTCCCCAAAAACCGAAGCGCAACGTCCAACTGAAGATGATGTAGATGTCTCACAGCCGGACTTCTCTGTCTCAGTTGACCCCGCTCCCGCAAAAGTAAATTCCGATGATGCCATCAGCGACGCCGCATCCTCAGTTTCCTCCCTCCCACCCTCAACACCTTTGAATCAACCACCACCTGATTCTCTACTTTCCCCTGCCTTCACTCCACCTTCGACTCCTGGAACATCAACTCCTTCTCTCCTTCTCCAAGAACCACGCGGCGTTCCCGTAGACAGTTCTATCCCAACAGGAGGATGCGGCAACAAACATCCACGACTGCTCGAGACCCTGCCTCAAGTAGAATGCATCGTTCGCGCGCGCATTCCAACAACTACCGGCGCCGAGATGTTTTTGCATCTGTATACCAACAATATGGATAACAAAGAACATCTGGCAATTGTCTTTGGGAATAATATCCGGAGCAAATCTCTGGATGCCGTGCGCGAGGGGGAAACCGAGATGGACCGATTGATCAGGGGTGCTTACACAGGCCGGCTGTATCCCGGGAGGACAACCAGTGTTGACCCTAAACACGCGGCGACGGGTGGACAAGAAGCCGATGGTCAGCCACCACTGGTCAGAATACACAGCGAGTGTTACACTGGAGAGACTGTGTGGTCGGCAAGGTGCGACTGTGGTGAGCAGCTGGATGAGGCGGCGCGGCTAATGTCGCTCCCCTCCAACAAATCGGGTGGCATCATCATCTACCTCCGACAAGAAGGGCGCGGAATCGGCTTGGGAGAGAAGCTCAAGGCATACAACCTGCAAGACTTGGGGTCTGATACTGTGGAGGCAAACTTGCTTTTGCGCCATCCCGCCGACGCGCGCAGTTATGGCCTCGCAACGGCAATGCTTCTTGACCTGGGTCAGAAGGATGTACGACTCCTCACAAACAACCCAGACAAGATCCGCGCCGTAGAAGGTCCAAACAGAGAGATTGTTGTCAGAGAGCGGGTGGCAATGGTGCCCCTTTCCTGGAAGGGTAGAGGAGGGTTCAGAGCGCCTGAAGTCGAGGGCTATTTGAAAACAAAGGTGAGTTTGTTAACGAATCACCTTGTCCACAAGAATTGAAACTGACTGAATAACGCACAGATCGAAAAGATGGGACACATGTTAGATATGGGCGCTCTGCCCAAATGATTGAAGATACACACATTGCGAGGCGCTGCACATTTACGATATATTACTTTGTATATAGTACTATAGATACCTTGATTTGAGCGATACAGTGACGAGAAAAAGAATAAATGGTTTCTGGATAATAGACTGTCTTTGGCGTTCAGGAGTTACCCGTCCATATTGATGCTGAGGTGACAGTGCTTATCGATAACAAGATAAGCCTGCTCAATTACACTGATAAGGAAGCTGCAGCTGCAACTTTCCGAGTCGCGCGTTCCAAAAGTCACCACGCGTCAACTGAACCTACCTGCCAAAACTTCTGAACCACTGCCGGGGCTTGCAGGTTTTACCTAAATAAACCTTCGGCATTCTCCAATTTTCTAGCAACAACCCCTCCCTCCATTCATTCTAATACTGGCGTTCCCAATATTTCCAACAACATTTACTTGGCCCTCAGGGCACAAGCACAACCCCACAACAGGATGCGACAAGGCAGCTTGAAGTTGCGGCTGCGACTTGTAATCCAGCGACATGCACTCCCCGAGGTGCGCGTCATCTTTAGCTGCGAGATCGATAATGACCCCACCATCGCCGGGCTTTTGGAACAGGTCAACGAGACCATACCCCTCGAGAGCACAGAGTGGGGCCTTGAGGATTACACAGTCGAGCTGAGGAAGGAGAATGGACTGGCATTCGACTGCCTCCACTTTCAAGAGGTTGCTGATGTCCTCAATCCCGACGAAGAGGTTTTCATCCGACCCCTCGTTACCGAAGATAGAAGAAAACGTCGATTGAGTGGCCGTGACCAGATATCAGCTTCTGGCAGACACCTAATTGACGGCATTCCATTCGGCCGCCCGCGTCTCAGAGCACCACAGGACCGACCACCGATTGAGATTCCATCCCTGAAGCGCCGACGATCCGAATATGAGCAAGACCAGGAGGAAGACGAGAGCGAAGAGGAGGCACAGTTGCTTCTCACTCAGTATGGCGAGGCCAAACGACAGCGTCGAGGATATGTTCGGTTTGACGGAGATCTCGACGACGAGGAAGACGATGCGGATTTTGAGGTGGGAGATGAGGAGGATGCTGAACTGTCGTCAGACGATCATGCACAGTCCCATGAAGCTTTTGACGAAGAAGACGAGGAAGAAGCAGAGGCTTTTGACGAAGAAGACGAAGAAGATGAGGAAGAAGCAGAAGTCGCCCTCGACCGAGAAGAACGAGGGGAAGTATTTGAGGAGGACAAGTGCCCCGAAACTGAAGATCAAAGCAGCGACACCGACGCCGAAAATGACGACGATGAACAAATGTCCAACCTTGACGAGTCTGAACTCGAGGATGAGCTCCGGGATTTGTTGGAGGATAACGAGGACAACGAGAAACTCGAGGAGGATCCAACGGACGAGTCAAGCGATAAGGGCGCTGACGACTTGTCTAACATGGACGAGGCTGAACTCCAAGATGAACTCCAGGCTTTGTTGGATGACAACAAGGAGCTCGAGGAGGATCCAATTGACAAGTCGAGTGATAAGGAAATCCCTTCTCGCCACGAAAACTCGTTGACAGATGACGAGAAGATCATCGCTCTCAGCACCGCATTCCCTAGACTCACGATAGCAGAGTGCAAGGAGGAACTGGAAAAGCAGCACATGGACCTGGCAAAGGCGTACCTTTCTGTGCGGGAAACGTTTCCGCCAACATCTGGAATGGATGCAGTTTACGAGCATTGCAAGTCTTTGGAGGGGCAGCGCAATTTGGACTTGGATGTACTGGACAAAATCACAGCCTTGCAGGCGGCCTTTGAGGGCATCAACATCGGTGTTGTACAGGACGTTCTGACGCAGAATCGGGATGGCTTAATAGCATCTTACAACAAACTACGAGAATTTGGCACACCCAAGAAGGACTTGCGCGGTATGCTCGCTCACTACAAATGCCTTCGTTTGCCTACGGAAAACCCTGATGATGCTATCAATCACGATACCGAAGCACTTGAGGACGGCGAGGTCGATGAGAATGCCTCTGACCACAGCGATGCTGAGTCTGTCGACTCCGTCGTCAAACACTACGACCAACATGGCTTCCCCAGTGGCTCGATCCTCGATGGAACGGCATCCAAGCACATGGCTGAAGAGATGCGCAAGGCAGGAAAGGATGTCAACATCCCTGTTCACATCAAGTTTGGGGAATCTGAAGATGACTCTGCGGAATCTGAAGATGAGTTTGGCGGCTTCGAAGATAATGACGACGAAGACGGCTCAGAGTCATCGGAAGATGCCGGCGAGGATGATGACGAAGCTGACTCGGACAATGACAGCGTCAGCAGTAATGATAGCGGCCCTGAGGTTGAGTCCTCCAAGCAGCATTCAGAGCTTCCGGATTCTGCTTCTTCTGGCGATGATTCGAGTGAGAACGACAGCGAAAACGAGTGCGATAGTGCGTCGAGCAGCGTTGGTGATGGCGAGGACGACGCTGATGAGGATAGCGAGGATGATGCCTCCAGCCAGTCTAGTGTTGGGGACCGCCGTAGCGAGTCTGGCGACAGTTCTGCAAGTGACTTGGAAAGTGATGAAGGATCCTCAAGCGACAGCGATTCCTCCGGTGACGACAGTCCAGTAAGCGATTCCTCCAGTGGCTCAAGCTCCTCGAGCGATAGCGACTCCTCCAGTGATGAGTCTTCCAGCGAGGACAGTTCTTCCAGCGATGAAGAGTGCGTCAGCGACGTTCCCAAGTCCAGTCCTATCAAAAAGTCGACTGTGTCGGTGTCAAGTTCGAACAAAGCTGCAGAAGTTGCTGCCCCCAAATCAGTTCCTTCAGTGCCCCCTGGGCAGGGGAAGCGTTCTACGCAAAAACGCAATGCTCGTAGGAGAGACTTGCTGAAGGCCAAAAGAATAGCAACGCAAGCCGAAGCTATGGCGGACTCTTTTCCACAACTTACCACGGAAGCTGACCCCGATGCATCCCTTGCCGCCCTGAAAGCCACACTGCTGGAGCGACTGAACCACGGTATGCAAGAGCTCGCGGACGCTTTAGGGGGCAATATTGAGAAGGAAGAAACAGACATCTCGACTCCTGTGGCAATCAATGTTGCAAATGCCCAAGTTTCCAAGGCACAATCCTCAGATTCGTCGGAAAGGAAGACAAAATTGGACGTCAACGCCGGCCGCCGGATAGTCTTTGTTGCTCTTGGGGTCAAGACTCCAAAAACCAAGGAGGATGAGGACAAGATTCGCGACTCGTTGATGAGTGACGTTCGACCTCATGTCAATCACAGGTTGCTTGAAGCCAGCGAGCCCGAGCAAGAAGAAGTCGTCCAGCCAAAGGACACCCAGGAACAGGCAGAAGAGGACCCGGATGCTTGGCGGGAGAAGATTAACTACCGCGCGGTAGAATGTTCCCAAGAGGGCGTCGAGCTCAGTGAGCCACCTTTCCCTTTTGTTCAACGATGGGACCCGCAACAGCAGTATTGGAAGAAGGATAATAAACGAGGTGGCCGGTCAAAACGGAAGCAGCGAGATAATGCCGACTTTCAAGATGACAGCCGCGCAAATGTAAAGAGGAGAAAGTATGATGGCCAAGCTGAAGATTACTATGGCGAGGACGAGTCACATTTCTATGACGAAAGCACGGGCTATGGCAACAGCACACTAAACTATGATGACAGCACTGCATATGGCGAGACAGCTCTCAATTACGACGATGAACCACAGGACAACCACGAGGACACTGTTGCGCAAGAAGATGAGGAGGATTTGCCTCCCTTACCCGAAAACCTGTCGACCCTTCCATCTTTAGAGGCAGATCGGGCTAGTCCCGGCATGATCCTGACGTGGAAGCAACTTCTCATGTCAAAGGCGACCAACTGGCAGCCTCAGCTACTCAACCTGACTGGCGTTCTCGTCAATGTTGAGGATGGCAACTCATTCAAAGTCCGTCTCGCCAAAAGAGATCAACAGCTTGACCAAAACGAGAAGACATACGACGAAGATGGCAACCGCATCTACGGCAAGTTCGAGATGGTTGGTTTGGATGACGAAGAGGATGACGAAGAGGCAAAGCATGGTTACCGGATTATTGAGCTTTCGGACATGATAGAACCACGGGTCCTCCAATATCCGGCCAATTTTATCCCTAGCACTGCTTCTCCTAAGCAATCACCGAAGGCACTGCCAGTCTCGGACGATAAGACCATTAGTGTGCAGACGTCCGCAACTCTCAGTCTTGGTGAGCAGGAACAACAAGAGGGAGCCTCTCCGGATATGGAGCTTGACGCACAGCCTGTTGAAGAGAGCGTGGTTGTGGATTCCGGCCTTCGGACTTCAGACCAACAGCAACCCACCCAGACGCATTCCGATCTGGTGGCGGATGTTTCCATGACCGAAGACAGGCGGAGCGAGATCAGCCAACTGATCAAAGATGCCGGATTCCGGAAGGAAGTTGACCTCTCGATTAACGAGGTTGCCCATTCGGAAAGGAGCAGCAACTTTCCTTCACGGCAACTTGCAGACAGGTCTCATGATATTCTCCCGGATTTTGAATCCCCACAAGCTCAGAATCAAGTCGAAGTTGCCGCGTCTCAGGCGACCTCGAACGGCGTAGACTCGCAACCCATCTTTCTTCAGTCCTTCAATGGCTTCTCCGATGCCGTCGATGTCCCTCGCTCGGAAGGCCAGGTTGACTACCCCAAGTTAAATCTTTCTCTGACGTCAGATGCCGGTAGTGTTCGCAGTGGCAGGCAGGTTGATCCAGACTTTAGCATTGATTTGGGAGATTCTTCTTTCAATAGATTTGAGTCGAGCCCGCTACCACAGTTGGACGACGAGGCTGAGGATGACCAACCTACACCACGTCCTTCGTCATCGCTGAGAAAACGGTCGGTGTCGGTATCGTCTGATGACTCGTTTCCCTCATTGAACCAATTTCCCACACAGTCTTCTACGAACCGCAGTCAATCTGCTCCAGCCAAACCCGCTCAGGTGGCTGCCAAGGATCGTGAATCGGCCGTGAAGAACCTGGAGTACGAGGAGGCAATGCGACGACTTGACGATGAGAGCGAAGTTGAAGATTCTGACGACCCCTTTGCCGAAGAGGACGATGAAGAGAATGCCTACCCGTCACTTCCTTCTGCAATTGCCAAGAAATTGGTCGAGAAGCCGATCGAGAAGCCATCCCCCAGGAAGCCTACTTCCTCGAACAAGTTAAACTCATTCATCAAGTCGGAACCATTTTCTTCTTATCCCAGGAGATCAAACCGAGATAGCACTGCTTCTCAACCTTTTCAGGTCCCCCAGGGCTCACAGGTGGTTTCTTTACTTACTAGTAGTCCCGAACCGCAGTTGGAGGAAAATTGCGCGGAAGATGATATTGATGAGACGTACAAGGATTCCGGGGTTGACGGTGAGGATGACGAGGATGAGGATCAAGGACCGTCTTCGTTGCCCCATGGTTCCGGATGGGTGTCAAAGAAGAAGACCAACCACAAGAAGAAAAAGTCGACGATCAACTATAGGGGTGTGAGTATGCCTCCCCCGGCGTCTTCGTTGGGAAACCCTACGAGGGAGAAGGACTGGTTGGTACCTAAGCGGTTTGCCAGTTCTCAGGCGCCGCCGAGTAGGACTGTGGGACTGGGACGTGCTGGTGCTATGGATGAGGAGTCGAGTCAAAAGGCTTTTGCTGGGTTGATGAAGGCCAGGGAGAAGTTGGGTGAGAGGAAGTTTTGAATGGGTGGCCGGAACAAGAAATAAATGGTAATGAAGTTGTTGAATGGGTTGTTATATCATTATTATGAGTAATTCGTGTATGTTTCAGTTTTGATGCGGTCTATTGTTTTTGACTGTGAGCCAGGGTTTATGGGAATGCATTGTTATGGAAGAAGAAGGGAGTTTTCGGGAATAATGGTCAAGACATCATACACGCCATGCATATTTGGCATTCGCTGGTAGATTAGCATTGTTGCGTACATGTAAAAGGCATGTTTTTTCTCATTGCATTTGTTCTTTGTGAGAAACATTATATTGAACTGGTCTCAGTGGTGACTATTTACCTTATCAGGTGTTTAAATGTGTCAAGAATCAAGTTCCCTCTCTGTACGTACAAACCATGATCCTGATCTTTCCTCCAACATCCAACCCACCTCACCTCACCCTCTCTCAATCCACTCGTGTGCTTCCATGAACCTCTTTTAAAAAAAACAAAAAAAAAAAAAAAAAAACCTGGTGAGACTTGCCATTCACAATGTTGGGAATTTGTGCAAGGTTTCTCAAAGTCATCATCAGGATTACTTGGACCGATTCAGCATTGAGCGCCACCACCTTGTCAGAGCATATCCGTATCCGATGATGCGGAATTCGTTGTGCTGTGGATGGGTGTGCACCTTTAGGCCCCTCGTTTTACGTCACCTGCTGTCAAAGAGGAAGGAAACCTGGGTTGGGTTCCCCTTGACATGGTTTCTCAGGGATGTATGCGTGTTAGTGATCTTCTCACAGAGGTTTGTTGATGTATGGAATAAATAAGCTTCACTAACAGCGGGGTCATCTGGGCTCATCTTGTCAGACCCCACCTGACAGGGGAAGGTGCTGACCGCCCACTGTCAACAAGCGAAGTGAGTGAACCTGAACTTATATTCTGCCGCCTATAATAACACGGGCAAATGGGCTGGAGTTGGAAAGCTTTCTGACTTGACCAAAAATAATACGTATCCATCATCAACGTCATCATCAATTTCATCCTCATTTATTGCCTAATTTCCAATCATCATGTCGGGGCGAAATAGAAACTCCCGCGGCCCCAACCGCAACAGCGGCAGTACCCAGGGCGAGGAAGCACAGCTTTGGTTGCAAATCAAGGATGATATGCGCAGCATGATCGAGGGCGTCAACTCCAGCAATGATCAGGTGCGGGCGATTATGGGTCAAGACGGCTACATGGCCAATGCTGGCAAAAACTCAAAAACCACCAACGCAGACATGGCGGCTGAGCAAAACAAGCTTGACAATCTTCTTCGATCCGGCGTTAAGGGTGCTGATATGTCCAAGCTGCAGATAGATGCTCTCATCGAGCACGTCACCGTCCTGAGGGCTTTGGTCAAGGCCAGAGAGGATTCCGAGGCACAGGCGACAGGTTCGAGTGGATTGGGGCACGGCGGACGAGACAGACAGAGGGAGTTGTTGTCAAGCAGTCAGCGGTCGAGCTCTGCTAGAGGGCTTGGAGCTCGCGATCGAGAGAAAGAGAGAGAGCAGCGCGAAAGAGAACGGGAGCGCAAGGAGGAGCGGGACTCGCGAGACAAGGACAGAGACCGCGATATGAAGGACTCGGTTTACGACTTTAACGGTGCCGAAGACTCTCCCGTTCCATCTCCAGTTGGTGGTAGGGTAAAGCTTGGTGGGAGTTTGGCCGGAAGTGATCGATCGGCAAACCGGGACAGCGTGCCTCCCAGAGGAGACGACCGCGCCACCCCAGGCAAGGCCGACAGCTTGCCCCCGGATGCTGGCATCGGATCCGCCGCCGCAGCCCAACGAGCCAGAGTGTTGTTTTACAAAGGGCAGGATGTGGTCTTCAAACCTAAGCCATCACCGGACAATCCGCACCCAGAATGGATGTTGGGCAAAGTGCAGCATGTTTCGGGAGAGGGCAAATCCAGAAGGTACAAAGTCCAAGATGCAGACCCTGATCTCGCGCCTGAACACAGGACGGAATATCGCACAAGCGCCAGCAGCATGATCCAGATATCAAATGTTGGGACGGAACTTCCCGAACTCGAGAAGGGGAGGACCGTGTTGGCATTATATCCCGATAGCACTGTGTTTTACAAGGCCGAGGTGATGGGGACTGATGCTTCTGGAAAGGTCAGTTTGCGATTTGACGGTGAGACGGACGAGGGGAATGGCAGCGATGTGGTATTGCAAACGGTTGACAGGAGGTTTGTGGTCGAGTACCGGCCTTGATATTGATATTCCGTACTTTTTATCATCAGCGAAATAATAAATTATTTCCTTCAGAGACCCTCTTCATTCTTCAAACTGTTTTCTTTGGCGGCGTGCCGGCTCCACACTTCGGCGTTGCAAGCCGAACGCACGAGCCATTTCGAATCTCAATCAATGCTCCCATTGGTCAGACTGGTCAGGGGCAGTAAATTTTGGCTCCTGTGCTCCTGGGAAAGCTTGCAGGTTTCGAAGGCTGCAGGTGCCTCTTCCCTGTCCAGGGGTGTGGACGGACGAGACCGACCGTCGACCGCGGCCGAGAGTTGAACATTTGTTGGAGCGACGGGAGACTTTGATTTGGGAGAGAGAGACGGGAAGACAGATTTCTCAAAACATTTTCTTTTTTGTTTTTTTTCACAACACGTTCCTACCTACCTACATTTTCCGTAATTACATTATTACCTCCAATCAATCACATTTTAATTCCCTTGCACGCAGGTACGAAATAGCATTGAACCCTTAAAATTGCCCCCTGCCATTGAAGCCTCCACCTCCCTGTCGTGTCCGTCGAATCACGTCGGAAATTGGAAATTGCATCGACGACTAGAGAACCACGACGACAACAACAACACCAACACAAACAAGAACGCGATCGCATCCCTCGAGCCATTCACTGTCCTTTGTCTTTTGCCCATTTCAGCATTTTCACGCGCGCACACTCTATAATCTGCGACATCTCGCAAGGACAACAACTATTAACACATCAAGATGGGTGCCGCAATGTCACTTTCGAGCCTTTTCGGCAAACTGTTTGGATCCAAGGAAGTGCGCATTCTGATGTTGGGTCTCGACGCCGCCGGAAAGACGACAATTCTCTACAAGCTCAAGTTGAACCAGACCATGACCACCATCCCTACCGTCGGATTCAACGTCGAAACTTTTACCTACAAGAACATCAAATTCAACATGTGGGACGTTGGTGGTCAGGACAAGATTCGTCCACTCTGGAGGCATTACTACAGCGGCACTCAGGGTCTCGTTTTCGTTGTCGATTCTTCAGATCACGCCCGTATCGATGAAGCAAGAACGGAATTGCACCGCATTATCAACGATCGCGAAATGGCCGACTGTCTGTTGCTCGTATTTGCCAACAAACAGGATATTGCTGGTGGTATGTTTTTCTTTTCTTCTTACCAATCTGTAATAATGCTGACATGCAATTCTTTTTTTTTTTAGCCATGAAACCGGGTGAGATCACTGAGAAGCTTCAACTTAATAAGCTTAAGGACAAGCTTTGGTTCGTGCAACCCGCCATCGCAACCGAGGGTGAAGGTTTGACAGAAGGTTTCGGCTGGCTCTCGGACAATATTAAGAAGATGCCCAAGTACGGCGGAAAATGATGAGACCCTCACCTACAGGCGAGAGAAGGATATAGTATACAACAACAACACAACGGACGGGACGGGACGGACGTGGATATGATGAGAAGAGTAAAAGGGTAAACTTGGCGGCCCTGAAGAAGAACGTGCAGAAATACCCCCGAGTATATCAGATGCTCCCCCCCACACTACTCAACCAACCCTGGCCAAAGAAGGTTTCGACGAAGGAACGGCGGACATGGTTGTCATATGTCATAATTTTTGTCCTTTTTTTTCGTTTTTTTGCTTTTTTATACCGTCAAACTCTGTTTTCTCTTTTTTGGAACGCGTTGCCTCTCTCTTTATCTCTTTTAATCTTTCTACACACATGAAGCGAATAAGGGGTTCTAGTTTAACCTCTCTTTTTTTTGTCTTCTTCTCTTCCCTTTCTACCCTATTTTGTCTCTATCAGCAACGATAGGAAGAAGCAACAACAATGTACGGACACGCGTAAACAGTTATACCCTGGAGGGGAAGTTGGAAGGCGGGGCAGGAGAGTTTTTTTGGTTGGTGGTGAAATTCATGGTGAAATTCATGGTGGATAATGGAGGGGAATTGAATTGATGGATGTATGTCACTCAGATAGTAATGGAGCGATGTAGATCATTGGCTGGTTATTGAGTTGTGTTTTGTGATTAGTTATTTTGTGTTTACGTTTTAACCTGCAGCAGGAACTAATCTTCTTTGTCTTGTAGTTTCTTGCTAATCTTATATCCTACAATCCCCCAAAAACTCCTTGAGAAAAAGCCAGAAAAGTCAAACCCAAACCATGACAGAGAAAAAGCTCCCTTATCAATCAGTTGCAACCATATCCAACTTCTTCAAAAAGGAATAAACCCCTCCCCTAGGGATATACTCTCCATAACCCCTAGCCCACCAATCCGCAAAAGTCCCCTTTCTCGGTCTATCCCCCAAACTAATCTTATCACTCGTAGACATACTCACCACTCCACCGCTCCAACCATTCTTCTCATCCTTCTCTGCAGCCTCACTTTTCACGATACCAAACCCCAACAACTCCAAAACCCAAGCACCCATCATCTCGCCCAAGATCCCCGCGGACACTACCGCAATGAACCCGTCCAACGACTCTGGATGATTCCTAGGAAAAGTAAACGATTCATCCGCGATATCTGTGACCAAGTCCATGGAAGTAACCATTGCTTCACCCATTTTAGTTCGACCACCTTCAACATATTCGATGATATTGTCCAAGATTTCTTCAATGAGTTGACGGTTCCATTTCCTGTTGGGGCCGACTTGTTTAAGTATGGCGGATTGGAGCGCGTCATCGTTTGAAGAGGCTGTATAGAGTAGATGGGCAATTGCTTCTCCGAGGACGGTTTCTTCGGTTGTATATTCCATGAATTGGGGAGTTTGGTATTGGTCTTGGTATGAGGGGGGAGGAGAAGACGGAGGGGAATCAGTGTATTTCTCATTGTTGTAGAAGAGGGGTTCAGTAGAGGAAGAGTCGTAAAGGAGTTCGGTGTAGCCTTCTTTGGCGCGGGAACGGAAAAGGAGGCAAGACAAGAAACTGCGGAGGGAGTCCATTTTGAAAGGGAAGTTTGTTGAAGTGACAAAGACTTGGAGGAGTTGAGGAAAGTGAAGTATAAAAGTTCAAGAAGGTTAAAGAGGTTGAACTTGACTAACTACCAACACAGCAATGAAGTGGAGAAAAATAGGTAAGATTCTGACAAGAAGACAGTAAAGTCCTGGTCCCTATTATCTGACACAATGCCGAGTACCTGGCTGCCGTGGGTGAAGAGGGAAGAGAGGGGGGGGGGGGGAAAGAGATGAACAAAAGTTCTCTTGTCAAATATATATAACAAATCATCTTTTACTTCGAATGCGAAAACACCGAGGCAGAAACACTTGATACCCCTTTGGTCAAAATCAAGGCCGGCCGGCGTGTGGCGGACCCGGAGGCTGTGCCGCATCCCCCGGTCAAACTGGTTGAACAAACCGGCCCCACTTGACTCCGATATGTCGGCGCCCTACGATGACAACAGTGGATAAAGGGTCCAGAGTACCTAATTACTGTGAGAGCTGCAACGTCTCTATGGGAACACCAGAAATATAGAGAGTTCCTGTCGAATCCATTGCCAAAAACAAGTTCCTCGTCAGACTGGCTACCTGCGAAAAGACCATGGCCGACAAAAGGCCAGCGCTTATTGATTGCCCCCTCCTGGTGTAACAGGCCTTTTGTAGATCTCGGACAAACGAGGCAAACTGCAATCACTTGATGTTCCGTCGTTCGGGTTGTCTGGCTGTGTCCGCTGACCGTTCTGCATCACGAAAAAGAAAAGAGTCGGCCGAAATCATGCGAGGTTTGGAAGCACTGCATAAGTCATTAGATCTTGGTTTACCCCCTCGCTACCATGCAAGTTATCAACAACATCACTCCTTTGTCCGGCACTTGGGTCTGTTCTGGTCCTGGCTTGACCAACGTCCCTGTATTGGATGCTATGGTTCCTGCCTCGAATCAACGAACCCCCGACCGTCGCGCCTCCATCATGAATTTGCGTCTTGCAAGTTTTTCCTATGGCGATCCCATTATGCCCGGTTACCACCAGCTTGCCAGAGTAATGCACAGAACCAATGCCATCGTCCAACCCTCGTAAAAACCCGATGTAGTAAAAGACGATGCCAGAAAAGAAACAAAGCCAACCATTTATTTCTCCTTCTTGGGCTTGGCACCCTTGACCTTGGCGGTACCGCGGAGGGTCTTCTGGCGGTTCTTGCGCTGCTTGCCTGTTGTAAAATGTCAGCCACCTCGTCTTCTCCATCTTGTCTCCAGTCCAAAACGTACGCTGCTGTCTGCTGGCCTTCTCGATCTTGTTGGCAAGACCAACGCGAACAAGTCTGTAGTGGGGCTCGAACTTCTTCATAGCCTCAGGGGAGTCATAGATGAGGGCAAAGCCGGTGGTCTTGCCGCCACCGAACTGGGTGCGGAGACCGAAGACGGAGACCTGATCCTTCTGGGCCTTGTAGAGGGCGGAGAGCTTGTCACGGAGATCTTCCTTGGAGATGTTGGCACGGCCGGGGTGGAGGATGTCCCTGCAATCGAACAAAAACACACCAGTCAGCAAAAAATCGAGATAACCAAAAATCCCAGCAATTCCCATCGATTGCCCAATCGCTCAAATGTGGTTTTCCATCACTGCCCCACGTTTCCATCTCTTCGCATCAAACCGCGATTTGGCAGCCGAAAAAAAAACTGTCGAATCGACGGTTGACTTTCGATGAGGCGGTCGGGGAGCAGTGATCAAAAAAGAGCGATGCAGCGACTCGATGGGAGCTTGTGGGATTTTCGACAAAAATGGAGATGGATTCAACTCACACGACCATCTGCTTGCGGCCAAGCAGAGGGTTGCGGATGAACTTGCGAGTCCGAAGGGTTACCGGGGCGTCGGAGTCGGCCATTTTGACTTATTCGTGGCGGTCGGTTGTTGGAATTCCACGATCTCGGCCCTTCGAGGTATTGAAGTGGGATTTTTCCTTTGGTGGTGATTTTGCAGGGCGCCGCAGCAAGGGTGGAGCTCGAAAAATTCCGGCACCGATTCGCACAATTGGGTGTGAGCCCTAATCTCCAAGGATGCCTTGGAATTTAGGCCGCAACAAGACTTTTGGCAGGGGCACAGACCAACTCACCCCACCATTTCGTGGCCTGCAAACTGGGTCTCCCTTCCAATCAGCTGCAACTGCCCCACTTCTCTCTCAATCCCCAACTTTTCATCACTAACAATTGTCCGTCTGCAAGTTGCATCCAAAATATCTGCATGTGTTATCATTTCTTTTTTGTCAATTTACAAATATGAATGGGAGTCAGATCGCTGTAAAAAGGACCCTTCTGGTGGTGTCTAGGCAACACAGGAAAGTCCTCATAACTGACATCAAACCCCCGTTTTTGACACACCTCGAGGAAGCTCTCAAAGGTTTCCCTGTTCCTTTCCGTTGCGGCAATCAGCATGGCAACTCCGGGTGACAGCACCGCAAGCTCGTTCAACGTCCCGACTAAAGCCGGTATCACGCTCACATCGTAGGTGATATCGGCGCCTAGAACCACATCAACCCTTCGCCCGCCGTTCCATTCCTGTTCCTCGGTTCCCAGCAACGCGTGTCCCCATTTCAACTCGGAGGCTGTCACCTTGTCACACCCTTCCAAGCCGTTGACGAAGAAATTGTCCGGTAGGTTGTTGACCACGTCTTCCGACCCGTCGGTGGCAAGGACATGTTCACTCCCCAAGTACTTGGCGCACAAGACGGCAAGGTATCCAGTTCCAGTGCCCAACTCGAGCACCCGTTTTCCCTTTACCAGCGACGGGTTGGCGCAGAGGTACTGTCCCAGATGCAACGCCGCCTCCCACGTTCTCAATCCCGTGGTTCCTGATCCCGATATGAGAAATCGGGATTCCAAGAGCACAAGGTTTGCATCCTCTTCTAAAAGGGAGAGATGGTAGGTAACGTGGTTTCTCTGCTGTGCTGCCACTGCCTCAGCGGGCAACGGATGTGAGAGCAGATCTCCCATGGCTTCCACCAGGTTGTCGGATACTCCCTGCGTTTCTGGTGTAAGCCACTTTGTTTTTTAAACGCGAGACCTCTGTCACCTACATGTTCCTCCCAGTCCACAATTGAGGACTCAATTCTGGAGGTGAGTTCTTTGAGGATTCTCAATCGATATCTCTCAGGGAGAGGCACTGCGACAGCATTTTCAGAAAACACGCGCTCAAATATTGCTTCTTGCACTGCTTCTTCTCTCAGTATCTCTCCATCGGGGAAGTCCGGGGCAGAATCCAACTGGAGACACTGCCAGCAGAAACGAGCAACTGCAGGATATCTTTCGGCCGCCATCTTTTGTCTGTGGTGGACTTTGTGTTGTTGACGGATGAAACCCAAATTGTGTGGTTTAACGGATGGTTTAGGGATACCGCCTTCCCGAACCGATGGTGGAGCGGCAGAACTTATTGCACCCCCTTTACACCTCTTTCACTGCCAACCACGTTTCAATCTCCAACAACGGCATTTTTCGCTGTTTTCTTGACACTATCTTGATATCAACCAACCTCATCACCATCGTGTTGACCTATCTTGTGTAACAGTACTCATCATGACCTATACATCCTTGCAGCGACTTCTTCCGTACATGTAGTGACATGTATTTGTATGTATTTGCATCCTGATGCTGCTTCCATCCGAAGTCATTTCTAGTGTGAGGTGTGACAATCACCTAGCACGACATTCCGCACTAAACGCCTAGTTGTTGTAGTACTAAAACGTTCCTCCAGTCAACCGCCATTAGTAAAGTGTCACAACTTATTATCTGGTCCACGCCGTCCCAGTCTCTTGATTGTGAGCTGACACTGGCAGAATTATTATTGCCCTCTGAATGGATTAGGGCAGTCGATCCCGTTGCCAACTTGGCATCACTGTCCATCTGAGATTCAAGGATTGGACCAACGGGATCTTGCTCTAGAATCATCCCTTCGAGTCCAGAACTTCCGAGACCTAGACTACTTATGAGGGGTTTAATCTACTAGGCAACTAGTCCCGAGAATTCTTGTTTGTCACTGTGGAGACATGGTATCACAAAGAGACGCCAAACAATATACACTTCCAAATTGGATTTATATTGAAGGGTGTGCCTCACTGGTTGAAATGATGCGCGGACTACGGAATACTGAGTAACCCCCACTCTTTTCAATATGAGTGTCCATGTCTAACTCTGCCTGGTTGGTATCAAAAAGATGATCATATGACTTGGCAAGGCAACGACCAACAGATTGTAAGGCATAAACGAGGCCTTTTTGTTGCTAGTCTGGTGTTGTGTTTCCCCATTACAAGAGGGAAAGATGGGTATGCAATGAACCTTTGACAACTTACAAGACACGACATTTCATCCAATCTTTGATTGGGTAGTTGGATATTGAAAATTGATCAGCAAAAGAGAATATGTCTAGTATCTGCAAGCATGGTGCCATCTTACCTGCGGTATCTTCTTAGCGTAGCTAGTGTCCACAGTTCGGAGAGGGCAGGGTCAGTACAGTTCCTATGGCTTGGAATGGTCAGCATCAGAAATGCTCAGTTTGAAGGGAATCACGAAGGGAAATATCCCTTTGCAATTGGGGAACCAAAAAAAAAAAAAAACAGAAGCAACACTCCATAACATCCATTCGCTTCTGGTTGAGAAAAAATAGGAATACAAAAAGCCAGGGTCAAGACCGTCAAGTGTTCGTCGACCCTGATCCCATCTATTCCGTCATTTTTCTCTTTTCTTCATCATTAGATCCACCCTCCTGATCTCTTTCCCAGACGAAAATACCATCCATTACTCCAGCCCAATGGATTGAAAATTCAAACTCCCCCAATTTTCTTTGGGTCTCATACCGGGGTATCGTCCGCACAGAGCAAAACCACACCCAAAAATTCAACACCCCATTAGTCCAGATTCCATTAGGTAGTTATGCAAAAGATCAAAACAATAACATTCAATTTCCAACCATTTTTTTTAAGCACAAAGCAACAAAAAACAAAAACATACGATTCGGGAGAAAATGTCAAATGCTAAAAAAGACATTTCAAAACCCCGCAAAATAACTCAACAAGATTTTCTCTTTTCCCTTTCTTTCCCCTCGAAAAAACAAATCATTAGACAAAGAGAAAAAAAGGAAACGTAAAAGTGGAAAACATTGTTACTCTGACATTGCCTTGGGGGGCAGTTTAGAATGTAGGTATTAAATGAAAGATGAGGAAAAAAGACGGTGATTTTTGACAGATGAGGGAGTGACGGGGGCGTGTATGGGTGTATGTCATACACAAGATTGTGTTGGGTTCTAATTTGTTCGTTTGCTGTTGTCTCGTTTGTCTAACCCTCGTTTCGGTCCCGGGGAAAGGAAGCTAATGTCTAATGTCTCGTTGGTGTTGTGTGTTCTTGTTGATTGTTTCTGTTGTGTAACCAAGACATGCATCAAAAAAACAAGCATGCTCGACAAAACAGAGAGACAAAAAAAAAAGCAAAGACCCCAGAACCAGGTAGCTGAAATCCTGCTACTGTAACCCCCCGAAAAAATATTGAAACACGCCGACGGATAAAAAAAAACGGGAAACGGCATTTTCAGCTCTCTTTTTTTCCTTTTTCCTTTTTGTTTTTTTCTGACTGAAATCAACTAGTGACGGGTACTAACAGCTACCTGCCGGGATTCGGCATGTAGATGACCATGACCATGACCACCATGATGGCTTGTACCACCACCAGAAGAAGTACTTGTCGCCGTGTCATTGACACTGTGGTGGTGGTGGTGGTGGTGGCTGCTGGCATGAGAATGAGATGCATGTGCATGATGCTGATGCGGGTGCGGGTGGGGTGTTACATGGTCATGATGGGTTGCCTCGTGCGCGCTCTCGGCCGGGGCGTAAGTGGCTGTTGAATGGTTGCCGCTGCCGCTGCCCCCTCCACCCGAATGAGAGTCTCGTCTTGTTTCGGACGAGTAAATGGCTCCTGATTGATCGTATCCTGGTCCGTTGCTAGTAAGGTTGTCACGGGTAGAGTCGCTAAAGATTTGCTCGGGTTGAGATGAGTTTGCATACGTGTCAGAGATTGCTGGTCTAGATGAGGGTGGAGAGTAAGAAATGGGAGAGGAAACAACGTCGTATCCGGTGGTAGTGTAGCTGGGTGTGCTGGCTATTTCAGATAGGGAAGAGCTGGTGGATGACAATGACATGCTTGTGGTGGGTGTGATGTGTTTGTTTGTGTTAATGGTTGAGGGATAAGGGACGGTAGAGGAGCGTGTTAGGGGAGTTATGATTGGAGTTGGAAGGTGTCGGCCAGGAGGAGGAGAGGTTGGTAAAGAGGCCGCTACGTTGGAGAACGAAAAGCTGGGTGTATCCGAACTCATACCCGTCTGAGCTGGACGGTGAACGAGGGCGGTGCTGGTGTATGCTGAGTAGGTGGAAGTCTCGGGTTCCATGCTGTACAAGTGATGGGTGTATCCGCCTGACTTGGCTGTCCTCGCCGCTGCGGTTGTCGGCCATGCTGGTGGCATTGGCATCCCAACGTTGACTTGAACTGGGTCTGCGCTCATGACCGACTGGGAAGGGACAGTGGGATAGCTGCTGTAATCATACTCCTCGTTGTAAGCGGTCTGAAAGGGTGACATTGCAGGGTAATAGGCCTTTGTTGCCGGCGTGTAAGGTTGAGATGGATATCCTCCACGGTAGGATGGAAGAATATCAGGACCGAGAGGTTGAGATGCGAGTTCGTGTGGGTGGAATGCCATGCTTCGACTGGCGTGAAGTCTTGCGTCGACTCCACCAAAGGGAAAGTCTCCTAGATCGGCGCGAAAAGGGGTTTCCCGAGATGCCACCCGAAGAAACACGCATGGCTCTGCACCAGCATTTCTGCAATTGGAGCATGGTTGGTTGTGTCCTGGATCGCCACTGCATCGTATCTTGCGCTTGCGGCATCGTCCACACTGTTGTTTTTAAGAGGTGTCGTGTCAGAGAATAATAACCAAGGTAACAGATGTTGAAAGGAGAAAGGAAAAAAGAAAGAAAAAGACTTACGGCAACGGCAATGCGCTTCCTTTGGGGTGTACCCGAATCCGAGTCAAACGACTGTTGGTGTTGGAGGATTTCATCCATGGTGATAGCGGGTCTGGCAGTGTACAAAGGGCGACGTTCGGATGATGGATGGTGACTCGGAGGAGAGGGATAGGGACCGGGAGTCCGGCTACTACTATAAGGCCGTCCAGGTCTCCCGTCTGCTGGGTTATGATAATGAAAAGCTTGAGCCTGGGACACCATTGTCCAGCCGAGCGAGACAAAACAAATTCTCACTCCCCCTTTTTTGTTTTTCCTTATTGATACTTGAAGTGAACAAGGTGATTGGTTCCGACCCAAGTTTCACTTCAAATCTCAGCTGTCCTCGCGATACTCCTGCTGTGGTTGGTCAAAGGTCAAGCCAAGCTCCGACAGTCTGGAACTGCGAGTTTGTTTTTTTCTTTTTTAAAATAACGTCCTTGTCTCTGATGGATACCTGTTTTGTGTGTGTGAGGGCGGACAACAGATGGCGTGTGTGTGAGGTTAAAAAAATCCGTTCCCGATTAACACAACCCTGAATAATCCTGGCCCCTTCGTTTCGAATCGGCCTCAGGTTTATGTCTGTTCGAGGTGCCAGCGGTGAGAAACAAGACTGGATTTTTGAGATATTGTTCTGAGCTGAAATTTGAAGGAGAGACACGAGGTATAAGTTGTCCTGGATCCGGGTGGTATAATGGTGAAACTCCGATGGTATCGATGCAAGGACTGCTAGGACACATGTTAGTGAATGATTGTATTCTCGTTCTTCATCATCTATTTCCCTCGATGTCCCTCCACAAATGGTTTGATTAGGTAGGTACCAGTGAGTACCCCTTCGGCCGAGAGAGAAATAAAAAGTGAGACATTCTTACCTCTCTAGCTACCTGAACTTAACACGTCATGGCATGAAAGACTCAAACACACCCAAACGCGAATCTCGATGAAGAACACGTGTACCTAATAGTACCTCTCTCGGTGGAAAGTGCCGGCAAATTGTGGCCGCTATATGTGACTAGGTAGTAATGACAGCTGTCACCTACACCAGTTTAGGTGTGAGATGAGACAAGTGCAAGTGAATGGATATCGAAATAAAGGCAAAAAACAGAGGGATACCGAGTGGGAAAGGAGTGGGAGCACCGAGGAACTTGAAAGCAAAGAATATCAATACCTCTAGGTACGGAGATTTTAAGCTCGAACAACACGGAAACGTGCCACAGACCACCAGCATTCGTTTGTAGAGAACGCATTTTTTGGCCTTGGCAAGGAATCCAAGGATACGATCCCCATTCAATAGGTATGTACCTGAGAGTTGGGTGAGGTTTGGGGGTGATTTGCTTGAAAACTTAGGACCAAGTTTCTCTCTTCTTCACACTGTGTACGTAGATTCCTGATACTGGAGCCATGTACTCCGTACACTTAGCTGCAGGGCAAGGTTGCTCAACATGCCAGCCTGGGGTCTCACGAGAAGAGCATTGACAGCGGAGATCTTGCAATATTCATTTCCGGCAGCGTGCATGCTGGACTGGGGGGAAAGGTGGGAAGTCGGGCTTGATTCAAAGATATGGACCAGAGAGTTCTTATTCAGATATAATACCAAGGGTGAACAAGGTACACGCATGCTACCAAAGTCAGGTAACAATACAGGCTCGAGGACATGTCAAGGGTTGGTTTTGGTGACTTTGTGGAAGGCAAAGCTGCAGTAAAAGTGTTAAAATAACAGGCAGTTGGGGACAAGCTTATCCCATCTAGGTAATGTATACGGGGTATATATGAATCCAGGCAAAAGTACCCTTCCAAATATCTGTACTCTGATAGAGACAAACGAATACATGGCAATCTACTTACATCCACACAGACGTATATTTAACAATCGAAAATGTTTTTCCAAACACCCTCCTGTCGAGAGGTAGGTAAACTGGAACAACGACGCCACACGACAACGGTCATGAGAGGTTACGATCCCACAGAAACGGGGTTCTGCAAACGGACAAATGCAAGCCACATCCTATTCAAGAAAGTCAATTGCGTACTGCAGCAGGGACCCTTTCAGCCCTTTCAGCATACACTACATTACCCCTGAGGCTTCGTGTATCCGTGTACCCCAAAATTGTTTGTGTAGGTAAACGAAAGGAACAAACAATCATCTTTTCCCCAAGACCTTTGCCATTTTAGGCATAGCCCCTGGTTCTCTGCATGTTCTGGACTTGGGAGAGCAAAAATCCACAGAAAACGCCACAGATGGCCGGGCTGCAGGTGATTGATAGTCTACACTAGTAACCCGATTTTGGTCTCTTTCGTGGTGCATACATGTATTCATGCTGAGCCAATCCAGTGCTGCAGATAGGTGATCACCCCCAAAATAGCACTTGTTTCTCTTTGAGTACACCGGGCCGAGCACCTCGAGACCGACAGAGAAGTGTTCAAATTCGCAGGCGCAGTAGTTTTGATCGGATCGGATATCGTCACATACCAATTAAATCTCGTCTTTGAAACACCACGTCAACAATGGTTTTTGATCATCGGGTAGGAGACACTGTGCGAGAAAGGGGGAATTGGAGAAAGCTTTTGGGCCAAGCCACCGGAACCGAACTCGTCACCTCGTCAAGGAGTGTGTGGGTTATTTCTCCTCTGTCTCATCGAGAAAAGAAAAGAAATTCAAAGGAAAAAAAAAAGGAAAAACGTGGACAAACAAGCTTCATCCCTGACCTGTCACATTTTCCAATCCAGGCCCCCTTCCTGAAGCAACACTGGATCTGATCTGTCCCCAAGACGGAAATCTGATCGATCTCATTTTTGCCCTCTTTAATTCTGTCCGTTTGCCGGGAGACCGAGCAAAAGTACATAATGGCACGCGATCCGATTTGTCAGGAACGGGGCCCCCAAATGCCTCCATCCTTTTCCTTCCCGTGATTGTATATGGATGCCTTGCATATTCTTACCATCAGCCATGCCATGCCATGTCAGTCACACCCAGTCAAGTTTCTAAAAAGACAAACACGAGACACCCCCACCTAATCCACCGGATAGGTACTTGAAGTCTTTTAAAACACGGGACGAAAAAAAAAAAATGAAATTGGTATGTTGGTAGTCTAGGTGACACCCAAACCCCTCTTTCTCATTTCAATTCGGCAACAAGCAGCACATTATCCCTTTCTACAAACCTTACAAAGCCACTCGAAGCCGAGAAAAATTCGGTCCGGGTTCGGCTCGTCCGCTCGAGTCGGCTCTCGCCCCGTGGGGAAAGGCTGAACAAAAAACAAGAACACATGATGGGATTACCTTGCCATCGACGGAGTTACTGATGGTTTTAGAATGACATGATAACAAGACATTGGAAGCATTTCAATGTTTGATGATCTCGATGCCAAAGTACGTTTGTGCAAATCGACAGAAATTTTCTCTCATCACCAACCCCCACTGCCAGCTGATAGAACCAGATGGAACACAAACAGCCTTTCTACTCATTTTTATTTTCTGCACGTAATTTGCACAATAGAGGGCCAGAATGCACCCTCCCGATGACCAGCGCCGGTGGATACCTGAGAAAGGTCCTTGTCACAGAAACGCTGGACTGAACAAACGGCAATCGAGGTCTTCCGTAGTCAGCAACCACCAGCCTCTCGCCTCGAGCAGATGCTCCCATTCACAACTTGAACTCCCTCCTCAATACGCACCCTACAGCAATATCTGTGAGACAGTCCACAACGGCTAAGATTGTACCTTATCGGCCCTATCTTGTTTTATTCACTTACCAACATCACTTTGAACCTCAACAAACGATGTGACTCCTTGCACAGACACTCAGGACTTTTACATGATATTTCACAAGTAATGTCTCGTGGGTTTCGATGTGATCTTGAGGTCTTTTCAACCTCTCTCTGAGCTGTCAACAGCCCATTATTTGTACATGTAAACACAAGGTTGAACGTTACCTACCAAGATACGCAGATACGCCGTGCTCAATCTTACTACTTGCTCAGTGAACCCAACAACTCATTCAATCTTCCATCAATTTTTTAGCTTGTGATCTGAACGGACTTTCGTCAAAATTGACCCCCCCCCCCCCCCCCACTTTGGTCATTCCTTGCTTTCATATTCTCATATTGTACGAATACAGTACCTAACATTTTACAACATTTACACTAGATAGATCGGCGGGTAACCTCACTCGGTCAATAGCTACAGTGAAAAATCTCCGAAAAAGTCAAAGGTGACCTCATTCCAGTAACTAGGTACCTATTGAGTGGTACTAATTTCCGGAAGGTGATAAGTGTACATTTATTTCCTAGTATTCGTACTGCTAAAGTTGGTTCACGCCATATTGTCATACATACCTGACATACGCTCGTGTACTATGTGTTTGTCCCTCATTATAAATTTATATTACTTCTCAAGTTTGACACTTGTTATTATCCACAGCTTGGACGACTCAGAAAAGCCCCACGTTGAACAAAAAATATTGAAGACCACGAGGTATATCCGGTAGTTGTCGGGCCGTCTGAGGGAAACACCTGTGTAATATATCATGGCAATCTTGATTATTGACCCCCATCTCCCAGAAGGCTTGAACACTTGAACACGAAGCATTTGTTACCATGCCGGCGTGACAGCCGAGCCAATAGATACCAAGGTTCTTGTACAAGCCCATTGATAACAATCTGTCCATATCACATAAAACCGAAAGTCCATAGATATAACTGGACCCCAAGATCACGGTTCAGCCGCCCATAATCCATTACACAAAATAACACATCATTCATCATAGAGTTGATTGTATCACATAGGTAGTTAACCACCTAATGTAACGAACACATGTACAACTTTAACCCCACTAGATAACCATTCACAAACTTTCGGTACTTGAACGTCAGCGGGAGGCCAACCGACAACACTTCCACAAACCTTCAACTCCACTAGATAAACGTCCACAAACTTTCTATACTTAAACGTCACCGGAGGCCAACCGTCAAACTTCCATTGTCCACAAACCTATCTTTTGAGCCTCCCAAAATGGAACCTGGGTTACACACAATAAAAAACGTGCAAAAGTCCCAATCTGAAGCTTCAATAACTACCTACCCAACCACCAAAAAAATACAGACCAATTTGAGTTCTGTTACATGTAGGCATTACACTGATATACTTGTGTAATGCACAGTCAGTAACCCAAGAAAGGGAAAAATAGTAGCCAAAAGAGCTAGCTTCGTGCAAAGGCACCCCCAGCCTTCGTAGGCACTCAGGCTCACATACCACATGTGCGGGTCACAGGTGTAAGTAACCTCAGATTATAGTCACTATACACAAAAAGCACAAGTACAAGCTGGCATTCACCAATAGAAAGGCATCTATTGCTCATGGTATTGTGGACATCATATCCTTGTGACCATCAGCGCACTACGCAATTATATCGTGCCGTGCTTCAATTGGTCAAAACCAAGTGATACCAAAGACACAAAGAGGGTGGGTGGTCCGAGTATATAAGTGACGCATCGATTGTGACCCTATCCCAAGGCTGCAGCGGTATCAGTATTGCAACCAAGTATGTAGCAATGAACTCATCCGAAGGATCGCAAGCAATCACGGGCTTTCATTTCTTAATAATGAAACAATAAATGACGCAGGCCAGAAGTAACTGGACGCGGTAACTAGATGTAATCCCAGAAGAAAGAGACAAAACGAAAGAACTGGCCTTGACCAACTACAGGCACCGCAAACTCAAATTTACGGATCAAGATTTTCTGTAAGACGTGCAACAGAAATTTGACAGCTAGGTTGTACGCAAATACAAAGGTGACTTGGAAATGTTCGCCGTCAACTTTCAAGGAAATGGGTGTAATGGTCCGTCCTGCCCAAGTTCCACCGGTTCACCTGGCAAGAAAGACAAGACCGCCAAAGGGAAACCAATCCTTTTTTTCCTCCAACGACACCTCTGTACGACATCAAAAACAATCCTACTCCATCAAAAGCACCTACCTATGTAGGCATAGCTTAATCTACTGTTCAGAAGGAAAACATCAGACGGATCGAAGTGGCTTGCAGGAAGAAATCTGCATTTTCGGAGCGGCAGGCGGGCGGCGGCGACCACTCATAACCAGCAACGAACTAATAGACGATGAGAGCCACCCTCCACCAGAGTGCGTGAACGTGTCTTGGTCATGTCTCAGATTCTCGTGACCCCACTGACCTGCGCATCCCAGCTATCATTGTTTTCCGTTTCTAATACTGCCTTCCGGGGGGGAGTGAAAGAGGAGGAGAGAAAGAAGAAGAAAAGTACGGTAACACGAAAAGTACTGACCTGCCCCAATAGACCTCGCATATACCAACGAACCAACTCTAACTAGATTGATGGCAGCCTTTATCCGAGTTTCACTACATACGAAGTTCTGGCCATGTCGTATGCCGTGTCTGGATGTGGTCGGCGGATGGCGCTCCCCGCTTCGCGAAACTGCAGAAAACTTGGACTGCTGGTAAACAAATATCCACGGAGAGTGAGGCACCTTGACTCTCGCTCTGCAAAAGGCCCCTAAGATTGTGTACGACAGGACCCCCGCAAGCAGGCAAGATCGAAGCGAGATCCCCTCGCCTGATCAAACATGGGAGAGAATCCCGGGGAAGCTTAATCTTGAGAGAAGAAAAAAACAGGCGAATGACAGCTGACACATGCCGTAACTAATCCCGGTACCAGATCTACGATCCGGACGGGCGTAAAAGAAAAGTGTCAAAAATAAAACATGAAACTTCCGGCCGGGACCAGGTTCATGAGCATGTTGCCCGACACTGTGCGTTCGCGAAAAAGAGACGAGACATGTGCATGGCAGACAGCGGTGAGAACGGGCGAGATCAGATCAAGATTGCGTATGCCAAGGAAAGCCCCCCAACGGGCTCTCTCTGGGAAAAAGGGGCGGGAATATTGACGCCCACCGCGGGCGTTGACTGTTGCACCACCTCTGGGAGTGACGAGGGGACGTGACAGCACGCTGCCTAAAGCATAGACTGAGCAGAGCGGAGGCTTCCAATAGGTTGCCGGAGCACATCTCCCGGAACGTTGGATGACGGACATCCAAACACGTTCTCGTAAAAAAGACGAGCTGAGGCGGCGGCCCTGCAGGACGATATCGTGGGCGTCCCGACGGCATGTGCCTTCCCTAGATCAGCACTTCGGCTCTACTTCTCGAAGCCCAAAGGCCCAATTGGCAACCAAAGTACCCATGCCCAACGCAGCGGGAATCTGCATATTGACGATAGACTTTGACGCCTGAGTTTATCAAGTCAGATCCACCCCGAAACGAGCTGAAAGTGACCAACGAAGCCCCGATATAAGTTGTACAACCTTTCCATAGAGGTTTGTACCACAAGAACACCAAGGGGGTTGAGACATTCGCGCCAAACTCCGAAGTGTTGAGAACTGGAAACGGCTACTCGCACGGTTGACAGGAGGACCGAATCCGTGTCGAAAGGGCGGCCCGCACACGTTGAGAGCGTGGGATGCTTGCAAGTCTTTCCATTGTCATCTCCTGCCCGGCCGGGGTTGTTGAATTGTCCGTCTCCAGCCATAACCCGTTGCGAATACAAGCATGTGTAACCGAATATAATGCTCGCATCGGGTTCCCACGTAGTTGTCCGTTCGCTGCATCATGAGATAGACGTAATCGAAGCTGCCGTCAGGGAACGATCCGTTCCCACAGTTCTTAGCGACCCGAAACATGAACAAAACGCAGCCAACCACTTCATTGCGCCACATGAGTAGCAAAACTCGTATAGAAAGGAGAAGGTCGAAGTGAGGGACGTTATTGGACCTCGTTCGTCCGAAGGGCCTCCAGCCCGCATAGAATCGAAACGATACACCGTCCAGCAGTTGACAACAGTCTCGTGCATAATATCGTCTCGAACAAGGCAATAATCGGGGGTTTGAGAAGGGGCCACTTGACATGCACATCGAAAATCTTTTCAATAATCTAGACTAGAGTAACATCACGGGTCAGAGACATGTAAACATAGGAAACGTAACGCAGAGACGAAGAAACTGACCGACGACAGGAAAAGAGGGGGTTTTGTGACACCAGCTCAAGGAATTATCCAAGCAATTTGCGAGCAAAGCGGGATGCAACGCAGCACAAGGTACAATGCGAGGTTGGAGGCCGTTATGATGAGAATACGACACACATTAGCTTCCACTTCTGTATCTGTCTCTGTCTCGTTCGTCTCGACGATCGTGATCCCGCCGATCTCTGCGGGGCGGGTTACGATCATCCCCATGTCGGCTGCGTTCAAAATCACCCCGCCTGTCATTGCGGGTGTCGCGATATCGATCCCCTCGTGGGCTCCGACTTCTGCGGCGATCCGTGTCACGCCTTCTCTCGTTGGGGTTAGACTTGTTGTACCTGTCACCCCCTCGCCGGTCCGGGGAGCGCTCTGTTTGACTGCGGTCGGCTTCTCTTCTTTTGTCCCTATCGTTCGGCCCGCTCGGTCGTGAAGACTGAGTAGTATGGCGGTCGCGGATATCCTCCATTCCATGGACCATTTCGTAGTCATCATCGTCCTTGTGCTCGACGTACTCGTTCCTATACTTCCTCCACTTCTCCAGTTCCTTGACACCGCCCCAGCCGCCGCCGCTTGTAGATGCAGCGGCCTTCTTCCTCTTCTTGTTGGTATCGTCTCTCCATACTTCGCTCAACCGGCTAACGCTCTGGCTGAAATCCACGTGGATTCTCCTGTCATCAATCAGGACCTGATCCATCTTGTAGTATGCCTCCTCGCAGCTCTTCTTGTCTTCAAATTCGATAAACGCATACTGGAGACTGTCTCCAGTCTTCTGGTCCCTGATAACCTCGCAACTCAAGATCTTGCCAAATCGGCTAAAGATGAGCTCCAAGTCCTCGTCCGTCGTGACGGGATTCAACTTGCAGACAAACAGCACGTTCTCGGGCGGCTTGACCTCGGCAAACGGCAAGTCTCCCATCATCTCCAGCGTCAATGCCTGCGCTGCAGCCTCGCGTTCTTTCCTCCTCTTCTCAGCAAGCAAGGCAGCCTCCTCGCTAGCCTCTTCATCCACCAATTCCTCTCCTTCTGCTATCCTAACAGTTGCCAGTTGTGCCTTGGTAGGTGGAGGCGAAGCACTGGGTTCTCGAAGTCCAGCAGGATCGGGATACGGATCGTCGAGAATGACTGTGTGCTTGATTCGTATGTCCACCAACGGATGACCTCGCTCGTCGACGATTGCATCGTTGATCTTTTCCAGAACATCAAACCCTTCCACAACCTTGCCAAAAATAGCTGCCTTCCCATCCAGGTAATCCGTATTGTCTCCAAGCGTCACGATGAATTGTGAACCAGCAACACGCGACTCTGGGTCTGCGGGAGTGGGCGCCGTCGCCATGCTAACAGTGCCTCGCTCGAGATGTTTCAATTTCGGATGGAACAGCGCGGGGAAGGTCTTGTCTGCTGGGTTTCCTGACAAATGTCCCCAGATCGAGGTGCCGCCGTCGGACTGAGCGGACATGGGGCCGAGAGGGTCTCCGGTCTGGAACGAGAAGGACTTTTGGATTGAGTGGATAGGTGAGAAGTTGTAGTATTTAACTTTGCATAGCTTTAGAAAGCTTCAAGAAAGGACCAGTTAGCAATTTACCTGCCAGAAAGAATCGATTGTCAAGAACTTACTTTTCGCACATCTTTGGCGCATAGTCGACCAAAAGATCGATGACGATGTCGCCGGCCGTGGTTTCGAGGAGGACCGACATTTTGGGCGGATGCTCCGAGAGACCAGGATATGCTCTGGAATTGGCAAGCGCTGCAAGCTGTGGAAGAAAAAAGAATGGACAAATGGTCGCAAAAACTGGTGGAGGGGTTACCAATCTGGACCACGGCAGAAACAGCGATGATGCCCAGGTGGTGACGGGATGTTTGAAGTTGCTGGACCCACCCAAATTTTTGGAAAGTCCACCGACCACGGTGAAGTCGGTCGCGACGTCATGAGGGTTAGGGTCTACACAGCGGTCATCCAACGATCCAAACGATCACCTCACTTCCATGATTCTTGAGATATCTACACACAAAACAGTTGCACAGCCATTAATGGTGCGTGTATAATTTCACGACGTCAAGTCGTTCATAAAAGCCAAGTTGAGTGCGAATAAAACCAGTGAAAAAGAGCAAGGTTGATAATATAAGCCAATGTCCAGCCAATGTTTGTTATATCCCTGTTGCCTACCCCTTAATATTTTCCAGCACACACACACACCGCAATGTTTAATCCTACCCAAGGTTCTAATTCAATCCAATCCCAAAGACCTTTTTTGTTTCAAGCCTAAAAAAAAGACATGAAAAAAGTGAAAAAGTGAAAACGCGGAGCTAAGCACACGCCTTGCCGTGCTCTTTGTCTGTGACGTCGAATAGTCGCTGATGCGGTTGATAACGACCAAGACAATAAACCATTTTCCCAAGAAACGCCCAGCTAATGCACGAAAAAAAAAGACAAGAAAACAACAAAGCAAAACAATTGCCCGTCAGGGCGTCTAATTACAAGATTCAGTAGGGTGTCCGTATCCAATCCAATATCCAGTAGATGGAACGAGGGGGCAAGACAAGGAGAGACAGGTTTTCCAGACTGCCACCCCGACGATGTTGAGTCGGTGTTGTCCACACAGACCCCGTCGGTGGAGACAATCTGTGGTTGCCGTGGCGTGATGCACCATCATGAGTTATGCCTCAGGGGCGCTCCTTCTGCGACGACGGCTCCTCAACTCTCGTTCCGTGTCCATCAGTCGGGATTGAACCCATGTGCGGAAGGCCCTGTCACTACGGACGTCCTCGCAGTTGAGAAGCTCCGTCAATGCTCTCTTGATGCCCTCATTGACGTCACAGAGCTTGGCCTCCTCGACTGCGAGCTCGGTGACGTCGGCCATACTGCAGCACCGCTTGACGGTGGGAATCGACGAGCTGCGGAATTGGTGTCGAGACATGACTTCTAAAGGTGACACTTGGGTGGGCGGCGTGACTGGGTTGGGGCCCATGCCAATTGGTGAGTGAAAGACAGGCTGAGCGGGCGAACGAAGCTCGTCGAGGTGCTGGCGGAGGGATTCGTGCTGCTCGTGCAGGAGGTAATATTGCTGCAAGACGAGGTCACGGTCGTGTTGGTGTGCCATGTAAGGCATGGGTGAAGAGTTGGGAAACTCAAACATGGTGTTGTGGAATGAGCTTGACTTTGTGGCGGCGGCGGCGGTCATGTTAGGAAAGGTAGTGGAAATAGTAGGAGCTTGGTGTTGTCGCAGTCTAAATAGTCAAAGTATGGGCGTCTTGCATCAGGAATTGCTGCAGATGGCCGGACCATTGGAAGTCGTCAGGTTATTGTTTAGGTTTGCAAGAAGGCAGAGAAGACGGTAATATGTGCCTTTTGGTGGTTTTGTTTTATTGCGTGCTTGTGATTCAAGAATGAAATTGCGGTCGGCGAGACGCTGAGGGTGCGAGAGTGCCTTATCTCTTGTGGCTTCCGTCGACCCCTGCTCGGATGCTGCGACCCTGTGTCAAGGACGAGCCTGAGCTCAGAGCTGAATATGCGCGCTAAATCTTGGAAGGTATGAGGAAATAAAAAAAGAGCAAAGACCTGGTTGCGGGAACGGGCTCCAAAATATGATCGGATGGACGGATGGTTTCTGAGTCGAAAAAATGTGGGAATCGGATGTGATACTTTAATAGATCTTCATTTGACTTTTTTTAAAAGATTCGTGTTGATCAGGATTCCTGTTCCAGCAGATGGGGGACTGTCGTCACCTTGGAGAGCTCCGGGGCAAACAAAGAAGGAATCCCTGCTTTGACACTGTGCAAAGGTGGATACGTCACTGGGACAGGGTGAGCGGCCCCGCTAAATTTGAATCCTTTTTTCGTTTGCCTTTTTTTGAATGAAGAAATTGATCATTTCGATATATTGGCATCGGGAGGCGTTTGCTAGTTGCAGGGGCAACATCTCTGTTGGGCTCCATGGGACCATGACTGCCCGTTATCCATCAAATATTATTCGATATTGGGCAGAGAGCTGAGAGCTGAAAAGAGGGGGTCGAGATAAGGACCTCCCGAAGAAGAGAAAGTGCGTTATCCGCACCTGACGCGACCGGCACCTCTCCCGATGATGGATCAAGAAGGAAGCCCCGAATGATGTGAGCGGGGCAATCGGCCACGCCTTAATTTTTTTTTTTTTTCCTCTTTGCACTCCTCTTTTGATCCTTTTTAAGTTTCAGGCTAGAAACTCGCCAACACATTCTGGAGCCAAATCACCAATCAGCCAAGAATATTGGGTCTGGGCCAGCCGGTGGGGTAATCAATACCACACCTTGGCACACACTGTTTTTCTCATACTGTGCTATGATCATGAAATTGAGGGCTTCCATTACGTACTTTTTCCAGACGTCGACAGTTTTGGCAATGTGATTTATGACGTGACAAAGTCGGCTGGACGGCACCAGAGAGTAAGATCGAGATCGAAGATATCATTGAAAGAGCCGTGCCTGTTGATCCAATTGAAGATAAATGCACATGAGATCATCCGAGAGGGAGATCTACAGATCTACCATGAAGAATATGCCAATTACACGTGGAGTCTCATGGACCTGCGTCGCTTAGATGGAGATCAAAGATAAGTGTTATTATAACATTTACTTTGGCCAATCCATCGAGGGTAAGGTGATGTTATCGAGTTAGTAGCATAACATGTTCATCAGATCCGATCCGATTACGCCGATGTCAATAAAGCAAGGAACCCGTCTCTACCAACTTGAAGAACTCCACCGCCAATCCTCAAGAGAAATGACATTTATATCCAGAAATAGTTGCATACTTTACAAGTGCCGTGTTCCGGATTTTTCGGATCTTCAAGCAAAGTCAAATATCAACTTTCGACAGGCCTTGGTTTCTACTCTGCAATGCCTGAGAAAATTCGGTTCATGGGAATCCTGTTGATTTCAGATGAGTTGGTTTGCTTTTTTAAGAAATTGGAATCTTTCCCAGTTTCAAGCTCTTCTCGGGTATGTACTACGCCGTTTTACCCTGTAGAATTCGACAATATCTCAAGTTGTTCTCAGAAGAAGATGTATGTTTCTAATGAATCTCTGTTAGATTTCAAAAAGACTTTTGTTTTCAAACTCATACGCAATCCCAATGCCTTGAAACGCTTCTGAACATACAATCACGCATACTATCAAGAGACATGGAGAACATACAAACAATGCAATATGAACATTAATTCAAAATATCAAAAATGAAAGAAGAAAAAAACTCGTCAATCCCTCTTCCTCCACATCATCAACACCAAACCTGATGATCACACGGATCATCCGGCACAAGAGTAACAGTAACAACACGTGCCGTCGTAGTCGTCGGTCTACCCGGAAGAACCGTAACCCTCGTAGTAACAACCGGCACCGTCGACAAAGTCGTCTTAATAGGTCCCGGTGGACTGGGATTGGGATTGGCACTGCCAGGCAAGTCGTTTGGCACACACTGTTCGTAGTAGATACTATAATCACAGACAAATAAGACTACATGAATCTTTACAGACTTGGGTTCGAGAAGGAGGCACTTACTTTCCGTCAAATCTGCAATAACTTCCGGCTGGGCACCTGGTAGGTCCATCCCAGTTTTGACCACCGCATCTACCCCAAAGGCTCTGTGTAGGTGCCGGGGGAGCAGCTGAGGATGGTCTGATAGGTGGCCAGAATTGTGCCATTGCCACTCCCGAGAGGACGCTTCCGAGGAGGATTGATGCCTTCATTTTGGGCAGGTAAATGATATCTCTGAATGCTGAGATTGATTCTGTTGAAAAGAAAGAAAACTCGACAGGAATATTCACGATATCTTATACAGAATTTATTGTCTCTTTCAAATTCCCAAGCCAAGCTGCCGACCCTCCAATCTAATATCCAGGACCCAGGTTCTGCAGACTGCATCATCTTTTCCATATTAACTTGTGCAGACGGGTGGGGAAAAGTTCCTCTACTAGACTGGAATTTTTGGCGAGATCAGGAATATGGGCTCACGAACGGGCCGGTCCCCTCAACCCTGTCTGAGGTTTCTCTGGAAAGCTTGCAATGGTTTTGTTTAATTGATCAAGTATCTACGTATCATATCTATATCTATTCTGGAAGTCCATCAACGCTTTCTTTTCCTCTCTCATAACAAGTCACAGTTAACAGTCTCTCTTTTCTCACACGTGCCGCACAACACTTACATCTTCACACCACATCCCAATTCAATTCAAATTACCACCTCCATAACTTCAACCGAAAGAAACCCCTCTCACTCATTGACGTCAAAATCTCCCCTCTCCCCTCAAAAGAAATCCAAAAATATCCTCAAAAACCTGACGATCACCAACTTCTATTTTTACACACAAACTCTTACTCCAAAAACTCCTCCCGCCAAGCCCGAGCCGTTCCCTTCCCCAACCTATTCGACTCGTTCGCTTATACAACATAATCAAAGCCTATGCAACTATAAATTGAAAAGGTAGTGTAGTTCGGGAAGCCGCCGGGTAAAAAGGAATATGGTAAGACTCCCAAGCTTCCAAGCAACTGTTGTCCCAGGCACTAAAGGGTGAATTTTATGCCATGTCCCGAAGCCAAGTTTTAGATAGAGAGATGTTCATAGGTCTTGACCTCTTGCAACTTGTTAGCCTAGTTGTTCAACTTGCTTTGAGACGATCAAGCTCTATTTATGCTCTCATCTGACCTTCGACCCGTGAATTGTAGCAAAAAGACAAACTTAGAGAAGAATATCTTGAATTTGAGAAACCTCAACAAACCTTGAAAGTAAAAGACTACATCCCACCCTCAAACCAAATATATACACACATAATCAGAAACAAAACAAAAAAAAAAAAACAAAAAAAAAAAAAACTCATACTCATACTCATACTCATACTATATGGTATCCCTGACCTCTCAAAACGCCATACGCTATACTATAACTCTTCAAGCATGAACCCATTAAAACCAATTCCAACCCATATAAGACCTAATTCTCCTTGACTCTCTTCCTCCCATGCAATCCATGTCCATCATCCCCAGTCTGACTCTGTCCAACCTGCGAATACGTCCTCTTCGTCCCCGACAGACTCCCAGTCCTCATATCATTATCATCCTGACTAACCCTCCTGTGAGGATACTCAACCTTGATCCCCGCAAAACAATTTGCACTAATGGGCTCTGGCCCATTGCCATTATTTTCACCACTAAAGAACGGGTGCTCCAAAGCCTGCGCGGCTGTCAACCTCTTCTCCGGATCATATTCCAACAAGCCAGCCAACAAATTATACCCCTCCTCACCCAAAACCGACAATGAAGTAGCCCCGTTCGCTGCAGCCTGCGTCGACACCGGCTGGTTCACAAACTGGTAATACCATCCCTTCAACTGAGACCCTGCCGCCGAACTGTTATTCCTATACGCACCGTGTCCATACCCCCCATGATGAATACTACTCGGCGGCGTCAAACTCCCAAGCTGGGAATACTCCGGCATTGACGTCAACAAGGGCCACTTCTCCTTAGTCGGCAACCCCATAATTTCCACAATCTTTTGCATTTGATTCCTCTGAAACGGCACAGTCTTTTTCGAATCCATCTTTGCTTCTTCTCCCTTGAAAATCGGCCTGAGCGAAAGCAGTTCGGCAAAAATACAACCCACAGCCCACATGTCAATGGCAGGAGTATAATGTCTGCTCCCCAGCAACAACTCTGGCGCGCGGTACCAAATCGTCACAACCACCTTGTCACCAGAAAACAAACTGTGCAACGGCTTGTAAAACAACCTCGCCAGTCCCAAATCTCCAATCTTCACCTCGCCAGAACTCGTCACCATAATATTCGCCGGCTTCAAATCGCGATGCAGCACCCAATTCGTGTGCAAATACTGACACCCGTTCAAAAGCTGAAACATTATACTCCTAATCGTATTCGGCGGGATCGGATGTCTTGGCTGCTGGGTGTGATGGTGAATAATTTGTAACAGATCATGTTCGGCATACTCAAACACCATAAAAATGCATTTATCCTCCAAAATGATCTCAATCAGTTTAATAACGTTTGGGTGGTGCAGTTCCGAGCAGAGGGCCATCTCGCGCACGGCCGACTGTGAAATACCCGTGTAGGTGATTTGCTCCCCTTCTTTGTCGGGTTTGAACTTTTTGATAGCGAACTCTCCGGGCTGACCGTGGCGGCCGAGGGCTTTGTAGACGCGTCCATACGTGCCGCTGCTAATGAAGCCGATGACTTTGTACTTGTCTGTTACCCTTACTTTGCTTTGATATGGTATTGGACCGATGCCGTTGGGATTGTCTTGTGTTAAAAATCAGTACTGGAGTTGTGAAATTGAGGAGTGTAAACAAATAAATAAAAAACTGACAGGAATGATGAAAGCTGGCTTCAGCTCGGACATTTCGGGCTTGGTTCATGTTATTAATTGAGGAAAATTGAGAAATTGATGAAGGGCCCGATGTTGTCGTTGATGTTGCAGGAAAAAGCGACAGCGGATAAACGGGTGCAGACACATATTGGTGATGCATCGAGGCAGAGAGGATGGATGATGAGGCTGATGATGAAGTGAGACCCTGGGGCCCGTGGAAACCAACGCCATTGGTCTTGGCAACGTGACGCTGCTGTGCACTGAGTGCGCCAGTTGCTGCTACTGCTGCTGCTGCCACTGCGGCAGAATCGACGGCGGGTAAGTGGTGGTGGTGTGGTGGGGCAATTGGTGGAAAGGGAAAGCTGCGGTTTTGGTTTTGGTTGTGGTGGGTGTTGGTGGTATGATGATGAGTGTGGTTGAAGTGGTGGTTATTATTATTATGATCCATTATATTTGGCTTGCATATCCTTTTTTTTTTTTTTTGAAGAGAAAGAGAAAAGAAAATTTAAAGATATAAAAAATAAAAATGGATCTGGATTTTGGATCCATTCAGCTCTGATGATAAATGATCAACTCTGACATCTCTCATCAACCTAGCAATAAAAAGGAGGGAAGGCGCAAAACAGCACCAGGCAGGGAACTCGACTCGAGACTTTTTTTTTCTCGGGTAACCACATCCCCGCCTGTTTGCCCGCCGTTCGTCACTTCGTTTAAACAGAAACTAGTTAAAAAAAAATAACAATTAAGGCAAAATAAATCAAACCTTCAATTTTTATAAAAGACTTTGCCTTCTGGGCACTCCTTTTCGGTGCATTCTTGTGTCTGGTTCTGTGGCTCTTCATGGGTGCTTCCGCCACCGACCCCGGACCTGGATCCGTTGGACGAACCGTCACTGGTATTGACGCCAACTTTTTGCTTTTGCTGCTCATTTTTTTGCGCCAGGTCACTGGGCACCTGGTTTCAGAAGATGTTGGGAGGAAAATGGTGGTCCTGTGGCGTGGTAGTTTAATACAACTTCGGAAATGTTTGGGTGTCTCTTGCCACCCCGTCGGTGCTCTTGGAGTTTTAGACCAGGAAGAAAGTATCGATGGCACATGTGTTCGAGAGGACCATCCGGATGTGATGGAACGATCAGATGGGATATATAGTAAGTCAATCGAAGCAATGGTGGTTGTCTTGTTCCCTGTGGCTCTGTTGGAGTACCTGTAGGCACGTACTGTCTACACAACAGACGTGACTGGCGGCTTGTTCCAACGACTCGGATCCAGGAAGCCCACCCCCTTGCGTCACTCAACTACATAGCACCAAAAACACAGATAGACGCACACACGATTAAAATGACCCTTGGCAACAACCCTATTATCAATCAACTTTATTCCATTCCAAAAGCCCATCCATCCAGCCGGCGTATCGAGGCTACCTATCGAGTAACATATTAAGCAGCTCACATGCCTGCCCCGCACCTGCACCGCCCCTTACAATTCTATTCTTTTACTCGTTTAAAAGCAAAAACAAAGCGCTCGCTACGCAGAATAATCCTCTCCATTTTATCTGGGACCCAGCTTCTCCAAAATCCTGGGTCCTTCCTCCTCCCACTCCTGCTTGGAAATCCACATGCTTTCCTTGTCTGCCATAATGTTTGCCAACACCGCACCTCCCAAGAAAACCATGTGTCTTCTCCGTGGAGGATCTTCTATTCTGACCTTGAACTTATTCAACCGCTCTGGGTTTCCGCCCAACACTCTTGTAAGCCACAACTGCTTCAGCTCCTTCTCCAGACGCGATGGCAGACCGGGGTACATGCTGCTCCCACCAGACAAAACGATTGCCTTGAACAACGAAGATCGAACATCGACATCGGCGGCTTGAATCGTGTTGAACAGGAATTCGGCGATACCGGGCTGGTCGCAGTCGACAAGGTGGGGCTGGAACAGGCACTCGGGTGCCTCGAAGCGTTCGGATCCTACACGGATGACGCGGCCGTCGGGTAAAGTATAGCTCTCCACCAAGACGGTGGTGTCCTCGCTCAGTCGCTTGTCCAACTCCAAGTCGTATGAAACATAGCAGAGCTTCTCCTTGATCTGACGGACCGTCTCGAAATCGGCGGTTCTGTTGAGGGCGTAGCCCCTGCGGAGCAAGAGGGCAATGAGGTTCCGCGTGACGTCGCGGCCGGCCACGTCGAGACGGCGGGTAAGGTGGTTAAGGACGGTGGACTCATAGACAGGGACAATGTGCGTTACGCCATCACCCGAGTCGACAACCACACCGGAGCTGAGACCTTGCGCATAAAGCGCCAACACAGCCTGGATGGCCACGTAGACACCGCCAAACTCGTAGCGGTCAAACATGACCTCGCACATCTGCTCGCGGTTCTTGAGCGGGTTAAGAGGTGGCTCGGTCAGGAGGATCTTGCGGCCGCGGGGGTCGATCTTCATCTTTTCGTAAAATGTGTAATCCCAGAGGTGCTGCATGTCGTCCCACTTCTTGACGATGCCGTTCTCCATTGGGTACGAGACCTGCAACATGGTGCGGGCGGCGGCAGCCTCGTCACCGCACATGATGTCTTTAATAACCATGTCGCTGCCACCTTTTTCTTCGGCGCGCAGGATGGGTCGACCGACGATGGACGGGTATTGGAATTCGGGGAAGTTTTGCGCCGCATAGCCGACCTTGAGGAAGCCGGTGCCGCCATCGAGAACTAGACAGAGAGGACTCGGTTAGATTGGAATTGATTAATAATTGAGGTTATTTGGAGCTGGAAGAAGGTATCATGCAAGTTGTTGCAGCTACCACCATGGATAGCTGTGGAAAGGGAGCTTGTGACAACCCCAGATAGGCAGACGGTGAATAGGGGATGACGATTGCTGCATTGATTTACAGCCAAGCTCCAACATACCTATCGGGGGTGGGTTCGCCATTTTAAAATTATGTATTCCCCAATCACAAGATTCCCAGCAAAGAAGAAAAAGAAGGAATGCGCAAACGGGCTTGTTTGGAGGTTGTGCCGTTGATTTTGGGCGTGAGTGGATGTCGGGGAGCAATGGGAGAGTCGGGACGGGGGCCTGGTAAGCTGTCGGCGGTGATGATGGATGGTTCGCGGGAGACGTTGATGGTGGGGTTCCCGCACTGATTCCACTTGCTGAGCCTGGCAGAGAGCTGGCAGAGCACTCGTCAGCACTCCTGTGGCTTGGCCTTGGCTGTCGACAACAGGGGCCACCAAGCCACGTGATACCCCGCATTGGCACCACGCCTCACAGGACCGATTGTCGGCGGTTTCCTATCAGGAATCAGGAATCAGGAGGGGCAATTTTTATGTTTTTTTTCTTCTTCTAGCAAATGGATTGGGAAGAAGCAATCGTCATTAACGGTGAGAGTATACTAAAAATTCACATTGACCTTGGTCATTACTCAACCAGCAACAACAGCAACAACACCGTAACCACCATGTCTACCAACTTCGTCCGGAGGACCACCAGGATCCTGGTCCTGAACCCCAACTCATCTGCATCGATGACCCATGGAGTTGAGGAAGCCATCGGGGGCATGAACCTTCCTCTGGTTTGTATTGACAATAGTATTTTACATGATATAAGGCTGACCAGAAACATCAGTCCACCGAGATCTTCACTTACACTGCTCCCTCAGACTCTCCCGCATCCATCAACGACGGCGATGATGTAGGGTATAGCGCCAAGGTAGTGTTTCGTAATCTCCAGGAGACCGAGATTCTCAAGGATTATGATGCAGTCCTCGTCGCCTGCTTCTCAGTCCACCCGCTGGTAGAAAGAATTGCTCAAGCCTATCGTCATCTCGTCGTAACTGGTATCTTCGAAGCTGGCATCTTGGCATCCTTGTCTTTGTTACCCCATGTTGAAACCACTTGGGGCATTGTGACGACAGGGAAGTATTGGGAGAAGCACTTGTCTGATGGAGTCCATGCATTCCTTGGTGACAGATCAACCAACGGCCGGTTTGCTGGCGTTGAGACCACGGGCCTGAATGCTGGAGACTTCCACGGCGGCGTAGACCCGGCTGTTGTCAGGCAAAGGCTTCGCGAGGCTACCAAGAGACTTCTTGGCCGCGGGTCGGGTGCTGTAATTATGGGCTGCGCCGGCATGGCGGGATTGGAGGACATCATCCGGGAGGTGGCTACCGAGGAGCGTGGAGTGCAAGGGGGTAAAGACCTGCTTGTCATCGATGGCGTGAAAGCTGGAGTCGGGTTATTGGAACAGGGCGTCCGCAACAAGCGGATGTTCCAGAGGGCATAAAGGTTGTCATCAGTTTGTTGAGATATACCTCAACAAAAAAATTCGAGGACGGTACTGTATACTTGACCTAGGTAGGGTGAGAGAATAACAAAAAAAACGAGCAAAATATACAAATAGGGATGACCACGAGACCATCAAACGCCCAAACTCCAAACTTGCTTACCCAAACCAACCAACGTCGTCTGGCCCACACCTAACTTGAATCAATCACTAATCAACTCTCCTGACGCGTCCCCAGACCTCATCCGCATCTCGCCGGCCCTTGGTCTCTGGAACCTTGACGCTGATAAAGGCGGCCGACAGCAATGCAAATCCTGCAAAGATAAAATAGACCCATCCGGCACCATCGAGCGCCTCATTCAGAGCTGCGTTGACAATGGGGAAGAGGTACGCAACCAGGAAAGTAGCTATGTAGCTTGCGCCAAGCGCCCAGCTCTGGGTTGCACCGACAGCCTCGGGGCCAACCAACTCGGATGCCATGATGAATGGTACAGGGCCTAGGCCGGCTGCGAAAAAGGCGACAAACAGAAGAACGGCAAGCGCAGAGAGGAACTTGAGCTCGAACTGAATCGCGAGGGCCAAAGCTAGCGAACTCGACCCTTGCCCGATGATGGAGGCAACAAGACATGTCTTGCGGCCGAAACGATCAGGGAACGTAGATGCAGCAATGGTGGTGACGAGGTTGATGATGGAGATGATGATGGTCAACAGGGCAGAGCTAAAAGGCAAGAGGTCCTTCAAAAGGGAGACGGAGTACATGATGATCGAGTTGATACCGCAAAGTTGTTGAGCAAACATGATGCCCACAACTGCAATAATGGCAGGCCGCGTGATGGGGTCTTGAATAACCTGGAGAAAGCCAAGATGGGCTCTGGGTGAGTGGACGGCAGAAGGCGAAAGAAGACCAGGGCCGGACGCTTCGGTTGAGGTGCTGTCCTCCTGAGCCAGCAATCTCTCCTCCTCACTAGGTGGCTTACCGGAGCCCTGGCCCCAGCCGTCAACTTCCTCGTCAATGTTGCTGCCCTTGCCCCGAATACGCTGCAGCACACGACGCGCAAGGGCAATATCGCCCTTCGCGCTAGCTGTCCATGACGGACTCTCTGGAATCAGCACCAACCCGAGAGCCTGTGCGACAGCAATGACGATACCCGTGCCCAGGATCAAGCGCCAAGCACTGTCGTGGCTGAGGAAGAACCCTAGCGTCTGAGTGATCAGAATTCCCACGTTGATACTGATCTGTGTAAAGGCACCAAAGAAGCCACGCTGTGTAGGAGGAGCCACCTCGCTGATGTACAATGGAACGATAACCGTGCTGGCGCCCGCACCGGTACCTGTGAGGAAGCGGCCGATCATCATGGTGGGGACCGAGCCCGCAAACGTCTCGACGATGGAACCGATGAGATAGAATGCCGCCGTTAACTGCATCGGCAACCTGCGGCCACGGGCAGATGTGAAGGGACCGGATGTCAGTGCGCCAAGCAAACCGCCAACAGTGAAGATGGCCGAAATGGCAGCAAAGTCGGACTTGCTCATGGGGATACAGTCGGTTTTGTCGGAGGCGCCCTTGCCGGCAAGGGCCATGATCTTGCCCAGCGTCGAGGAGCTCTTTTGTTGACAGGTAATGACATCTTCAGGAGCGTTGAGTTCGGCCTGGAATTATTGACAAAAAGGTACATGTTAGAATCATCAGGAAAGGGAGGAAATGGCTGCGTCTTACCAAGTGGAAACCGAACTGCAGAGGACCAAGTGTTGCAATTGCTATCAGTAACACCAGGAAGGGCGTAACCTCGCGCAAAGTTGACGCCATGGCGGCGGCGATAGGTAATGTATTGACTGTGCGTTTTAAAGATAAAATAGGGCAATGTTGACGATGACGTTGTGGTTGAGAGGAGCAACGGGGTTGGTGTGGATGGTGGTCTGGGGGAGCTTGGAGGTCCAGACCGGGGCGTCCAGGTGGTGCTGTCCTGTTGTTGCAGGGATCATTGGGTTGGTGGGGTGTCAACTCCGGAGGTCCTTCTTGGCTTTTGAGAGGCGTTTTACCCTAACCCTTACCTCCCCTTGCAATTATCAACCTCTTTCTTTATTTCACACCAACGCTACCATATTAATTGTATAGATGCTTTCCAAGATAAGAGTAATCTGGAGAGGCCCTCTCATTGTGTAGGGAAGAATTTCGAATAGAAAAAGCGATCAAGTCTTCTTACATATTCCCATACAATTCCTCTCGGCCCAACAATTTCCAAATACTGTAAGCTTTGAACGAGGTCTATCACCCTATCTAATGAATGGTCTCGAGAATCCTCCTTGATTAATATCGTACAATACTCAAAATGTATCTGTCTTGTAACCTCCAGAAAGTGCGTGATTAACAGCATGCTCCAACGACTCGAGGTCCTCATCCTTGACTCCAATCAGCTCATTGTCATTCTTCTCATACAATGTGCCACCCTCGGCCCAGATTCTTCGCAGTGTAGGGCTGGTAGCTTTAGGATTACCCTCGGACCACAGCTTGGCCTCGAGAGCTTTGACTTCCTCGAGTGGTGTCTTGGTGACCTCCCACTTCGCACCAGTCTGCTTCTCGTACTCAGCGAGCACTTGATTGGGAGTAACGACGAAGCTCTGGACTTTGAGTGCTTTGCTGAAGGACTGCTCGGGATGGTGAAGAGTGGCGACGACGAACTTCCCGACACTATAATTATCCATGTAAGTTTATGCATCATTAAGTAAAAGAAGAATAGAAAACTTACTCCCACATGGTGCAGAATCCAACTTTGCCCTCTCCATCATCAATCACCCAGGCCTTCTTCTCGTCGGGCTTAAAACCACCGACAATCTCCAACCCCGGCTGGGTGTCCACCCACATATCAAAATAGGGACCAGTGACGACATATGTGACCTTGACCTTCTTCAAGTTTTCCCTGATATACTTGCGCACCTTGAGCTTCAGTTGATGTGGCTTCTCCTTGGGGCTCTTGTCGGTATTGTGCTCAATATCGGTGCCGTACTCGCTTGGGAGGAACCATTTGACAGTTTGACTTTCCTCAGCGAGCCGGAGGAGCTCAATCTGATGCTGCAATCCTCCACGCCCTACAGCCGAGATCACCGTATCGGCCCCTGAAGTTACATAGGCGTTGTTGATGTCGGCCGAGTTGGTCAAATCGCCGACAATAACCGAGAGCCCTTCAGATTTCCATTTGGATATGAGGGAGGCCTTCTTTTCAAAAGTGCCCGGTGAGGTGAAAAGATATACATGAGGAAAGGAAGGTATGGCACGGAGGATGGAGGCAGTGATATAGGAACCGATGGTCCCTGTACCACCAAAGATGAGAATTCTGGAGGGCGCAAATGAAGTCATAGTGATGATGTGTTCTTGGTTCAGTGTAAAAGACGAGTGAGAAAGCTGATTGATATTTTGTTTCAAGAAACGGACTGGGGAAAGGTCTTTATACTTTCTCAAACAACTTCTCAAACTGGAAGCTGCCAGCGCTTCTTCAAGACCGAAGGGCGCACGTCAATTCGGCCCCTCATTTCGCTCTCCGGCTTGCCCCGCCTTCCCGAGGCGACCGGATTCGGGTTTCAAAGATCACCTCATTACTTTATCTTTAAATGTTACCGATTCGGGTGTTGGTGAATTGTGAATGTCAAGTCTGATGAGAAAATAAAAACCAGGTTCATCGTATGTCGGTGATTCCTTACGATAAGCCTCGGTCGGTTAAACCCGAAGCAATGACGTCGCTCATTCTGCACATTGCTGAGCTGAGCAGCCGTTTTAGAGAATATTTGCAGACAGCAGATGCGGCTTGTGACGGGCTTGTCGGCAAGTCCTCTTGAGCGGGAGTTCGAGGTTGCTTCTCGCCAGAAGTTGGTTTATTAGCAATTGCAAGGGCGTTGACAGGAGGAAAAGTCATCTGCAGCGGAAGGGTGCTGCAAACTGGAGAGTGGGGTCCAATTGGAGGTGGGGTCAATTGAGCTCTTGACTCCACTTTGAATCTGCATATTTGATTGGGCGCGCCGAACAAGACTTGCAGAGATGGGACTCCAATAATTTTTTTCGAAAGCCAGTGTTTTGAAGCAGCAATTGATTACGATTTTGGCGATATCCTCGTCACAACACAACAACCATCACAACAACCCACCATGTCAGCCACCATCATGGAGGAGCCGGCAATTTCAGAGAAGAAGCATAAGCGATCAAAATCCGAATCCAAAAAGAAGCGCTCAAGAGATGATGCCGATGAGACCACCATTGTCGACGAAACTCCACGCAAGTCAAAAAAGAGCAAGAGCCAAGATCCCGAAACGCCCATAGATGCGAGCGACAAGAAGAAGAAAAAAAAGAAGCATAGGGAAGAAGAGCAGCAAAATGGAAACGAACCAGATGAGGAAGTAGCAAGATCACGAAAGAAGTCAAGCAAGAAGGAGCGCAAGGAAGTAAAGGCCGAGGGTGCACCAGAAGATTGGATGGATGTTGATGAGCCCCAAGACGTCCCCCTAGAGACCCCAAAGAAGCGCAAGGAGAAAAAGTCCAAGAAGGACAAAGAGAAGAGCAAGGATAAGGTCGAGACCGAGACAGAAGTCGCTCAAGGCTCACAGTCAGCACCGACATCAGCAACCGATTTCCCGAGCGACCCAGAATTTCCCTTCTTCACACAGACCATTTCACTCTACGTGCCTTTCTTCCCAGTAGGCTTTGACAAGCCGCTTACAAACGTCGCCGCCCAACACCTCGATCCCCTCCTCAACCACTACTCCCCACTCCTCCGCGGCGTTCTTCTCAGCTACTCCAACCTTAACCTCTCCGATAGACCCGTCAAAGCCAGCGTTATCAACCCACCGACCGACGAGACACCCGCTTGGCTACACTCTGTTGACGAGTATGCAGTTGGCTTTGGCTGGCTGACTTTTGACGCGCAGCTTTTCGTCCCCTCCCGAGGCAAGTGGATGGAGGGTATCGTACAACTTCAGAGTGAGGGTCACATTGGCGTGGTGTGCTGGAACAAGTTCAACGCCAGCATCGAAGCAAAGAGGCTGCCTGAAGGCTGGAAGTGGGTTGATCTCGCTAAGGGCGGCAAGCACACCGGCTCTCAGTCCGAGGAACAGGAAGAGGAGGGTGAAGGACAAGAAAAGGAGGACTCGGATATTTTGGATGGCGAGGAGCTTCAAGTAGTCGAACAGATGCACACGACCGGATACTGGATCAACGAGCGCGGCCGCAAGGTTAGCGGCAAGCTGCGGTTCCGCATCAAAAACTTTGATGTTGGCCAGGCGGGAGACTACGGATATCTCAGCATCGAGGGAACGTGCTTGGACGAGGAGGGAGAGAGAACTCTTGCAGCTGAGGAGCGGGCGACAGAAAAGAGACGGCGCGGCAAGCAGAGCGGTCTGCTCAAGCCAATGTCTAGGAGGGTGCCCGAGTTCAGCATGACCAAGTTTGGCAAGGATGACGAGGAGGAGGACGATGGGAAAAGGACGGTCCTGTACAAGGCCAGCCGGCCCGGCACGCCCGATGACTAGGTGTGGTTGGGACTGGTGAATAATACTTCCTCTCCCTTTTCAGGGCGATCTGCCAGGAGCCCTGGGTTTTGCTGAGCAACTATTTAGACTTTTGGTGGGTTATAAAAAACATGAAGGTGAATAGATGAAGGTGTACGGTTGGGCAAACGGGTAAAAACATAATATTTTTGTTTGTTTCTGTTCATACCTGGTCTGCCAAATCTACTTTCTCACAAAGAAATCTCAATACCCAAACGCCATCGTTTTCGTCGTTCAACCAAAACCCGAGCCTGTTTATCATGTCTTGAAGAAATGAAACGGTAAAAGCCACAAAAATGAGCACTCAAAACCAATCAGCGCATACTTCCACCTGTCCAAGTTGACCCAGACATGGTAACCAAATCTCGTCTCGGTTTGTTATAGTATACCCTCCTTGATGATCCAGTCGTCCCCGTCATCTGTCTTCTTCCCCTCGACCTGCTGTAGGAGGTGTTATACAGGTCTCTGTTTTTCGGTTTCACCGTCCGCACCAATGCACGCAACATGGGAACGGCTGCAGCCATTATCGTAACGGCTGCTTCGGCATTGCCCCAGATAACAAGGGTTACACCGTCGTCTTTTTTCCCCGGTCAAAGTCAGCCCAAATCACCAGACGTTAAAAAGGAACTCTTTGCAACTCACGTGGAAAATCCCTGCCCCCAAGCTCAGGCATCGACGAACACTTGATGAACGCCGACGCGGCAGCAAACACCCCCATGCTCATGGCCAATGCAACACCAATTTTCTCCTTGGTTTGCATTTGGAGGTTCATGATAATCTTCCATGGAATTATGGCGAGTATCAAGTCCATCACTCCCGAGTAGGCTTTTTTCAGTGTCAGCTTTCCTCTAGAATTCCTCTCCGAAAAAAACCAGGTCGACTTACCGCTAGTAAAAATCCCATAGGTGATAATGATATTAACTGGCCAACACGTCCCCCTCATCAAAGGATGCCATGCCTTTTCCAGCGGCGTACAGCCAACCCAAAACAACATGGCCGATACCCCAAAAAGCAGATTCATGCTTACAATAGCGAACCAGATAAATATTCTTGTCTTGCCGTGTATCCCGTCGGATATCATGAGTAAAGAAATGGCAAAGGAAGTCTTACTCCATGCTTGACTGCAGATGGCCAGAGTTACTGTAATCTGCCCGATGAGGAACATGTCGTTGAGGTTCTCTCGGGGTATCTGCCAAAAGTGCTTGCCGTATCCGAGGTCGATGGCGAGGTTGTTACAGATTGAGCTGCCGAGGAGAGCCGTCCATGCTGCTATGGAAAAGTAGTCGTCTGCGTGGAGGCGACGGTGTCGGATGAGTTTGCAGTAGATGCGCGTGGCGAGGAAGAGGAAGGAGGCGCCTGTTAGGATCCATACTGAGATGCGGGTCGTGGGACCGAGATCATCAAATTGGGATTTGTTGCGGCCAAAGAAACCAGGGAAGCCGTTATTGGTGGTTGTGTTTCTTTGGTTTTGGTTGATGTTGGGGTCCATGTTGTTGTTTTCGTCAAGATGTTGGATGATCGGGAGTGACCTGCACACAGCTTCAACGAAATAGATTATCGTAGCTGGTCTTCTTGTTTTGAGAAAGAATTTTTTAAAGGAATATGAAAAAGAAAAGGGTCTGCGAAGAGAGATATGGACGAGGACAGGAGACCGTAGCTTCTTCGTCCATCGGAAAATAGAACATCATCCTGTCTTTGGACTCGGCCTCCATGTCCATGAAATTTGACGATCACCAGTATCAGACTGAAGAAATATCCAAGCGCAACTTCCTGGTCCCATCATCTCTGACAAGCCTTTTCGGCAGTTGAATGGTTTTGCGGAGAAGTCTCGGCGATCCCGAAAACTTGAAGCCCCTGAAAATCGCTGCCGGGGGTGTGCAATAAACACCAAGTCTACAATATCCCTCATTGAACGTTTGTTACGAAGTCCCAAAATACATTCAAGCATAAAAAGCCAAGGAATATTGAATGCAATTTTCACAGAAAGGAAAACTGCTGTCTCGTGCACTGACTTGAGGAGATGTTTGAGGTTGAGTCCGGGCGCTTCCCAATAAGCAAGATGATCAAACATGCCAAATGAGGAAACAAAGTCAAAACCTTCGAGAAGCTTTAGAAAAAATTATGTCAAGCAATTATACAAAGCCAACCAGATCCGGAAGCTGGACAGTTTAAAAATGCTTTGTCTAGGTATGTGGTGTCCACGCCATGATAAAGAACCTAAAACACCGGATTGGATCACCATATCCCTTTATTTTGGCCTGCCTCGGAAACCACCTCTTATTGAACAGGGCAAGAAAATGAACCTTTTCTATCGATTGAAATCAAATCCCTCCGCAAAGACACCTCTATCTATCGAACATGGATGACTTCCCCCACGAACGTCAACAGTTCTATTCACCCGACTTTATACCTCATTTCTGGAACCACCTATCAATTGTGCTGCATCCGACAAGAAATCCTGAATACGAAGCCAGGGCGAAGGCGGACGAGGAAAGAGAGGACCCGAGTCAATCCTCATGGTATCTAGAGCAGCGTGACAGGGGATTTGTCTTCATCAGCTGGTTTAACAAACCCACGGGGAGAATACCCTGGAAAACTCAAAAGGACAAGGGAAAGCCCGGTGGGAGCGTTGGTCTCTTTGTAACAGTCGACCATCCTCACGAGCTGGTGGTTATCAAGAGAATACTCGGTCACACAGAGCGCACGTTGAACTATTCGCTCAACCGATTTACCCACCCCGAAGCTGCCTTCAACACAGTCAGAGATGAGGTGATGCAAAAGGTCACACTGCCTTCATTTCCGTCGTCCTTGCCACAAACATACGCTTTTCAGGTCCATGGGGATGGTCCTGATAAGAATAGACGGAGAGCAGAGGCCACGATATTTCAAAAATATTACAATGGAGGAAACCTAAAGGAACTCGTTCTCCAGCACAAGCGCTTGAAGCGGCAAATACCTGAGCCATTCATATGGCACGTTATTAGCGAATTGGGGCGCGCCTATTCGGTTCTGCATTTAGGCGAAGCAAACAGGAGATACACCGTGGCCGAATATAATGCAAACCACAACAACCAAGCTCATGCAATGAATAACCGTGGCATGGGAACCAATTGGTCAGAAGAGGACGCAATCATTCACAGCAACGGAAGGTTGGAAAATATATTCTTGCATTGGCCCGATGATGCGGCAGAGAGGGATCACGCAACTGATGGTAGCTATCGCAAATACCGCAGTGAAGGGTGCCCAATGGTGGTTCTAGGTGACTTTGGGCTGGCGTTCCAGGCACGTAAGGCAATGGAGTTGACAAGGGATGATGTACTCTCTCATATCTCACACCCTACCATGCCGGAGCGGACAACTTGGCGCGACAAGGCTCATCTGGGACATATCGTCAAGCACCTTCTCTTGGCTCATCATCCGGATACAGACATCTGCGAGAACATGTATCAGGATTTTCGGCAGGTCGCAGCACGGGGCGAAATTCAACTCGTAGGTCATCTTGACGCGCTCGGCTTGACAGCTTTATACTCTCCTCGTCTACTGGAAGTGGCCGTGAACCTCGAACGACTCGGCAATTTGCTTACAAGATCAGCAAATGGCACAGAAGACTTTTGGACCAACCTGAGAAACACTGCAGCAAATGACTGGGACAATTGGATAAGAAATAACACTCTCTACGGCAGCACCATTGCCGAGGCAGACTACGTCCTGGACAGCAACCTCTGGGGGACCGGCCGGTTTGCCCTCCCAGATCAATACAGATTACCTAAGGACCTGCCGAACAGGGACACTCTGTTTTCAAATGGATTATATGATCTGAAATGGGCAACTCCGAAAGAAACCCTCATCCCCGTACGGTCCCGCGCTAGATACCCACCCGACACGCGGCGGGACTGGCGCGCTGTGTGGAGGTATCTCGAAAAAAGAATTGACCACGAGTTTTCGGATTATAGATATCGTGATCATGCGCCCTACGAGGAGCGTCCAGTTGAGATTATGAAAGTCTGGCCCAAGCGAGGTATGGAGGAAGAGTCTCCAAGTAAATATGATCCACCAATGGAAGCAGTCGACCCGGACCCTAACGACTGGAATGAACCGCGGCGGAAGAGGAGAGAACGGGACGAAGAGAAGGGAAGGCGGAGGAGGAACGAAGTTGCACGGAGCGCAATTATGCTGTTACGTATTGTGAAAACAAAACAAAAATAAATCTAGAATATCTAATATGGAGGGTGAATGGAACGTGTTTGGTTGAAGGGAAAAAAGAGTTGGGTTTGCAGGAAAAAATACAAAAATAAGCTGCCTACTACAGGAATCGAACCTGTGATCTTTGCATCTCTTAGACTCCATTGCTGGATACAAGTGCAACGCATTAGCCACTATGCTAAGCAGGCGGACAAGTGCTTTTATTGTTGGATACAGGGGACATAATTGAATCTTATGACTCTAATACGAAAGACAAACTGATTGAACCATTTCCTTCCGAGTAACACCAAATCTGATATATTGAACCCTCATCTCAAAAGACACGTCTTGTAGCGAAGCTCTTCGGTATTGCTCAAATGCATTCATATTTCATCCGATCATCTTGGACCCAACTGGCGGTAAAGCATCATGACAGGCTAGAATGTCAATGAACCAGCTTCAAGACCAACATCCTCGAAAATAATATCTTTGTCAAGATATCGAACCATGTTTTAATCTAGCGAACTCGCTTCCAAACAGCAGTTCCGTGGCACAGCAAATCCAACGGCCATGCAACCACGCGACTTTCCCCGCATTCAACCATTCAAAATGCCACCTCATCACCTTCCAGAATGCGGATGAGCATGTCCGACAAACAAATTGACCAATCAAACGGTTGGTAACCATGACTGTGACCCCCAACTTCACGTCAAAAGTTGGTTCTGCACATGCAGTTATGTCTGTGGTTGTTCACCAACCTCCGAGACCGACAGGAAGCGGGAGGGGGTCGGCAGTTCAGCCTGTGAGGAATTACTGATATTAAACGTGATCTGCACCCAGAGCAGAGGAAGGAAATTGGTCGGACCTTAAAAGAAGGACCGGATCCCGATTTTGGCTCAATATTACTGTGCTCTTCCACTTCACTTGCCCCTGGTATTTCTCAGTCTCTTGACATCAACCTCAACCTCACCTTGTACTGCTTCCCCAATTGTTTCTTTAGTTTCATCAAACTCGATAGTCTGCCCAAAATGGCCAACAACTTCCCACGTCTTCCCCCCTCGGGGATCAAAGTCCTCATCGTCGGCGCCGGCTTCGCAGGTCTCTCAGCAGCCATCGAATGCGACCGCAAAGGCCACACCGTCACACTCTTTGAAAAATCCGACAACATCGAAGAGTTAATCCGCATCGGCGACATCATCAGCTTTGACCCAAACGGTTCCAAAGCCTTTGAGCGATGGCCAGGGGTCGTAGACCAAATGGAAGCCGTTGCACGTCAAACCACCTGGCTTGACCTTTATCACCACCAAGGAAAATTCGTCACTCGTCAGTCTTTTGCCGAGGAAAAGATATGGGGCCGTAGAATCAATGCGCATCGTGGACAATTACACAATATTATTTATCGACATGCCGTCGCGAGGGGGATTGATATTCGTCTTGGGCAAAGAGTGCAGGATTACTTTGAGAGTGATTCCCCGGCTGAAGCGGGCGTGGTTCTTGCAACCGGAGAGAGAATTACAGCAGATGTGGTGATTGCTGCTGAAGGAGTCAGATCCCGCGGCCGCAAGATCGTTTTGGGATTTGATGAAAACCCGAAATCCTCGGGGTATGCAGTTTATCGCGCTTGGTTTCCCGCTGATCGCATCAAGAATAATCCCGTCATTAAACATATTGTTGAGAACGGAGACACGCATCAGGGGTTCATCGGTCCTGATATTCATTTCCTGGCGTCGTCAATCAAGAATGGCACAGAGGTGAACTGGGTTTTTACGCATATCGATGACGGGAATATCGAGGAATCGTGGCAATTTCCAGGGAAACCGGAGGAAGCACTCAAATATCTGGATGGATGGTGTGATGTGGTGCATGAGTTGGTCAAAGCCACACCTGAGGGGAGGTTGATTGATCATAAGCTTGTGTATAGAGATCCTTTGCCGACGTTTATTTCCCCAAAGGCGAGAATCGCGCTCATTGGTGATGCGGCTCATCCGTTTTTGCCCACATCTATTCAGGGAGCGAGTCAGAGTATTGAGGATGGTGTTGCGTTGGCGGCTTGTTTGGAGTTGAGTGGAAAAGAAAATATTCCGAGGGCGTTGAGGGCGTATGAGAAGCTGCGGTATGAGAGGGTGCATAAAGCACAGGCGATGGGACCAAAGACGAGGAACAGGTGGCATAAGGCTGATTGGACGCAGGTGTGGAAGACGCCCGAGATGATTCATTTGGTGAGGGAGCCGTGGTTGTTGAGTTTTGATGCTGAGAAGGATGCGTATGAGAGGTTTTGGAAGGTTGTTGAGGAAGGGGAGAAGGAGAAGGGGTCGGTAAAGGAGACTTCAAAATTGTGACGAGGGTGACGAAGTCTTTTCTTAATGTTGCGGTTCTCGTTTTGCTAGATAATTGGTATTCAGGGGTATAATTAAAAGGTACACGTACAAAACAATCATCATCAACCACCGGTGCACTTGGAACCACAAGACTTGGGTTTGTACTGCATCTATTATTTGAATGCGAATCAAGTATATACATGAATCTCCACCTCCTCATCCCGCATTACTGTTTGATGATTACTTCCAAACTTCAAACTCAACCTTGCACCCATCAGCCCATTTACAGGCACTGAGAGTACCACTGGTTCTGAGCTCTGCAAGTAGAGCCAGATTGGCAGCAGGTAGGGCCATTGTATCCTTGTCCACCGCACTGTCCCCACTTGGCAGCGCAGTCACCACCACCGCCACCGTTGCCAGGGTTGGTAGTAGGCTGAGGAGAAGGCCCCTGAGTAGGCTGGGGTTGAGGCTGGCCGCCACCGCTGTCACCGCCGGCACCAACGTTGATAGTAGCGCTGCCGCTCGAGAAGTATCCCTCGGTAGCAACGACCTGGTAGTTGTGGGTTCCGAGTCTGAGGCCAGCACGCTCCCAGGCATTGAAGTGGTTGGCCATGTTAACGGTGCCGCCGGTGCGCTTGGTCTCGCGGACGGACCAGTACTGGTCAAAGGTGGCGGTGCCGTCGATGGAGGGCTGCTGGACACGGGTGGACTTGAAGATGCCGTAGGTGGCACCGTCGGTGACGACGGAACCCATTCTGGTGGCGCCAGAGGATGGGTTGTAGGTGCCAAAGTTCTCGATAACGTAGTACTCGACGAGGGGGTTTCTGGTCCAGCCGTAGACGGCAAGGTAAGAGTTACCGTTGGGCTGGTAGGTACCAGTGTAGTTGATGGTTCTATGGTCAATTGTTAGCAATGAAACAAAAGGTTTGTCTTCTGATATTCTTACCTGGCAGTACCAGGGTTCCATCCCTTGCCACCGACCCAGTTACCGTTGCCAGACCAGCTCACGCTGTACTGACCGCCGGCCTCGTTGGTGTAGCGGACGTTCGGGCCACCATCAGTCCAGAAGGAGAAATAGTATCCATTGTGAGTTCCAGTTGCGCTCTGGGTGTAGGTCTGGCGCTTCTGGAGACCGGGAAGCTCACCGGGGGCAGCAAAGGCCCCGATGGCGCTGGAGGCAGCGAGAAGGAGAGAGGTGAAGGTGACCATTTTGGACTATGAGGTTGAATCTGAAGACTGGCCTGGGAGAGTCCAAAGCTTGGAAGTGAACCTCATGAGGGCTCCGTCAATGCTTATATAAATATTCGGAGACTGCTCCATGTTGTATTTTCCTACTTGGTAACTTGCGGAACTCGAATCAAAAATTCCTATTCTTAGCTTAGTTTCAAAAAAGACCTTTCGGAGTCTCATTCGTTTGTGTTGTAATGCAACCCCTTGACGGACTTGACCTTGATGGAGTGTGCTTGTCCTTGATTCATGCCCCGGATCTTGGCCCCTGTCGTCTGTAACGTCGATGATTCCCCACATTTCGGCAGACACCATTTCGTCGCTTTTCGTGAACAAGGAGAATTGTCTCCTGACACATTGAGTTGATCGTCGTCACTTTCGGGCAGTGTCGAACATATGGGATGAAGGCAATGAAGATCTGAAACGATCTGTTGGTCCCGTCGGCTGCTGATCCGTTGAAGCCGAAGGCCGTCTTCATTCTCGAATCGAGATCCCTTCAACCTCGAAGGGAGGGAATGAATAAAACAGCCATAAGAACGTAGCTAATGATTCGGATGCGGACTCGGAGAGAGAAGCCCAACGTTGACCTGGGTCTTGGCTACCCCGGATCATGACCGCTTCCAGATCGGAACGGGCAGCCGTTATGGACAAGGATATGGAGTGCGCGCCAAGACGTCATGTCCCCGTTGCAATCACAGCATCACACAAAAGTTAGCCGCGCGTACTATTGTAAAGGAATTTCATGACGTGGTCCTCGAACTTTGGTCGCCGATGGTGGGCGGCTTGGAAACGGAAACCCGGTTTTGCATTGACAAACGCCACCACTAAACAAATGAAAAGGGGCCATCAGCCTTGTCGAAACACTGCAATCAATCCGGGTTGGTGGGCCATGTTCAGTTCTCCAAGTGACAATGGGTAAAACGATCGAGGAGTCCAGGGAGGCGACTGCCGATTGAACCGGCGGATAAATAGATGCCGATGCAACCCAAAGGTCTTGGAGTTGGCGCTGTTTGGGCTTCTAGCGCTGGGTCCAAGAGCCTCACCTACTGCAACAGGTAAATCCGGGGAATCAACGACCGAGATGGAAAAACAATGGGCAAATGGAAGCTGCGAGAATCGATATCACAATAATAGTGATAAAAGCGGTTATGAAATAATTTTGATAGAATGATCCTTACGAAAAGGCAATTTTGGCCTGCATTGACGATGTGGACGACTGGTTGTTAATTGTAGAGAGTGGGTACTCATCGGTTGCTGGGGAGGGATATTGACTCAGGGGCAAGTAAACAACTTATCAGCATCAAAACAAAGCATGGGACATTTAAATGTCAACTCTTCTTTAGGAACGCCACTTACGAAGACATCGTGCGCAAATATGCAAAAGCACTAAACTAGAGACGGGTAGACCGCCCACTACCGTGCATCCCCGCAAGTTGGGCAAGTGGGATGCAACATCGAGACTCAAGTGACTTGAAGATGATAATAGGCTATATGCGGAGTCCCATTGGTGTTGCATTCCTACGGCTTGTTCCTTTTCCTGGGGAATAGCCTAATCTGACCGTTGCTGTAGTCCTGGACTTTTGAGGTTTGAGTTGCGAACATGAGTTCATCACGTGTTCATGAGATCTCAAAAAAGTTCTTTTGGTGGCGAGTTGAAGATGTGAGCGATCCATGCTCAGTGTGATGTGTCGGGCCGTCGATGCAAATGAGAGAATTGCCCCGGAATGGTGTGGATGGAAGGGACTGTCTGTGTTAAAGAAAAATAATGCCTGGAGAGATCTCATAATCTCATTTTTAAGGCTGGCCAGTTTTTGTATTGGGTTCAAACACCAACAAATCGTTGAGAATGATGACTCAATTCGGACCTGAAGGTGCTGGATGCGTTATCGTCTCATGCTTCGGAAGAAGCCGCCAATCTAGGAGGCTTATTAACACGCTGCAGCGGAACTTTCAACTGAACATCAGATGATTTGGATCTTTATGTCGGATAAGTGCCTGATGGCTTGGAAGTGAGGAATAAGTCTTCAACTGAGCAAGGCAACAACAACGTGGACAGATTGCGCCATTTTTAACTTTGTGTGCTCAATTTCAGTTTCGGGGTGTTGTTGAAATTCAAGGAAGGAACGTGCAGGAACACGTCTTACACCTCGTGCTCACTGCGCTGCCACTCGGGCGGTTTGTCCGTGTTTGAATCTTCCCTGGGGGGGACGGGCTCGGTGGCATTCCAAGCGGGACTCCTTTATCAACGGCCTGCAGTTAATAGCGCGATATTTGTATGTACTTGTGTATAAATGCCTTTTTGAAATAAAACATGCCTTTCTTAAAATATGAAAACCGATTTATAAAGTAATAGAAGAATATTTTTGGGGGTTGAGTTGAAAAAGAAGCGGGACACAATCGACCGGGCTATCAGGGGAGACAGTCAACAGAGCCGTACTGATTCCAAGGAGATGCTGCAGTCGGTGACTCCCGTGTCTTCGCTGCAGTACATTCGCGATGTACAAATTGCAACAGATCTCCCGCCCCGTTTGCGCTTTTGCGGTGGATGTGAGGAAAGAACGCACCCCACCTTTCCAGATTTCTGGGAATTAAACTTTGCAGCAATCAGATAAACCGCCGACAGCCGCCATACCTCAAATCTTCAAACGAATCACCCCCACGCTTTTCAATACCCATCACTTCTTTACGGCCGACAGGTCGACTCGGATGACCGAGTCCCCGAGCACATCATTCTCTCTCGGTATTCTTTCATAAGAATCGATTTGAAAATATCCCTACACAGTAGTTTGGATATCACATCAACACACACCTTTTGGTCGTTTCGTCTTTCACTTGGCGCAACACACACTCACTTTCAATCATTTTCACCTGCTCGCCATCATCATGGGTCGCGACCATCCCCCAACTTCGTCGAGCAACGATATCCCGCTGTCGACGCTGCTTTCGCCCCCTTCGCCCCATGCTATGATTTCGCGCCCCTCCGAGGCATCTCTCGTAACTTTGGCTAGCTCATGCAGCACATTGCGCCTGAAGGAGGAGAAGCTGGTAGCCCAGAAGCTCGCAAATTTCCCCAACACCAAGCCCGAACCACCTTCCCAAGGCCACGAAATTTCCACCCCCCTGGAGCCCCAAGAGACGCGCGAAGCTTCAGATCAACATGACGGTAATTACCTTGATAGACTGCGCCTTTGGTCGATTCTTGCCGCCCTCACTGTCATCATGTTTCTCGCCATGCTGGATACCTCGATTGTGTCGACCGCAATTCCAGTCATCACCAATGAATTTGGATCTGTTCGAGACATTGGCTGGTACGGTTCGGGATATCAACTGGCCAATGCCTGCATGCAACCCCTCGCCGGAAAGCTGTATAGCTTCTACACGCTCAAGGTAGGCATGGTGTTTCTTTCCGTTGGTTTGGCTTTCAGTCTGACGCTTTCAGTTTGTTTTTCTCGCTTTCGTTGCCTTATTTGAAATCGGTTCCACCGTTTGCGGGACTGCAAGGTCTTCTTTCATTCTCATCATCGGTCGCGCCCTCGCGGGTTTAGGCGCCGCAGGAATAATTGGTGGCTCAACCATGATTCTGGCTGCTGTTGTTCCACTAGAAAAGCGTCCTGCAGTTTCTGGTATAGGACTGGGGAGTAAGAATCATCTTTTGCGACAATAACTCTGTTCAAATTGACTAACATCACATCTGCTTGTGCCCTGATAGTCTCCCAACTTGGTCTAGTTTTGGGACCCCTACTCGGCGGTATTCTAACGGAAAAACTTGATTGGAGATAGTGTATGTTATTTATAGCCTCACACGGTGACCGGTGACCAGCTAACGAGATGTAGGTTTTCTTCTCAACCTTCCCATTGGCGTAGCCGCCGCCCTTCCCCTAATCTGCATCACGATACCCGAACAATGCAACAAACCCAAAAGACCGACACTCATCGACTTTCTCGCAAAGAAGATGGACCTCGTTGGATTCTTGCTTCTCACGCCCGCCGCGACGTTGTTTCTCTTGGCACTCCACTACGGCGGCGAAGAGTATGATTGGAATCACCCCTTTATTGTCGCCTTATTTGTTGGATCGGTCGGTTCGCTCGTCATGTTCCTCTTCGTCGAGGCTCGCAGAGGAGCAAACGCACTATTGCCGCTCCACATTCTCAAGCGTCGCGTCGTCTGGTGCAGCTGCCTGGTCATGATGTTTTCGGTGGCAACCAGCTTTTGCACAACTTACTTCCTCCCCATTTACTTTCAGGCGGTCAAGAACGCAGACCCAATCCAGAGTGGCATATATTTGATGCCAAACATTGTCAGCCAGCTCCTTGGCGGTATTATATCAGGTTTGCTGGTTTCCAAATTAGGGTATTACCTTCCGTGGAGCGTGGGAGCTGGCATGCTTCTGACGGTGGGATGCGGTCTTATCTCTACATATGGTCCTGAGACAGGCTTATCAAAATGGATTGGGTATCAGGCTGTTCTCGGTCTGGGCAGAGGATTAGGAATGCAGATTGTATGTAATCTTCTTCCCTTTGAAGGTCTAACTTGGCTCAATCGGTTTATTCGGTACTGACAGTTTTCGCAGCCAATTATAGCGCTTCAGAGCTTTCTGCCAGCAGACGAACTGGCCGTTGGCACCGCCATTATAATGTTTGGTCACACGATGGGCGCTGCAGTGTTTCTGTCCGCTGGCGAGAGCATGTTCCTCAATGGCCTCCGGAAATACATTCCGCTCTACGCACCTGCTGTGGACCCCGAAGAGATGATCGCTAATGGGTTTATCAAGAAGCCGCTCAGCGGAAAACCTCAGATGCAAGCCAGACTTCCAGGTGAACTGGCTGCTATCTGCAAGGCGATCAATCGGGTGTTTTACATGACTAGTGGTGCAGGTGGAGGATCGTTCCTGTTCGCCTTTGGGATGGGCTGGAAAAGCGTGAAGGCCAAGGAAGACCCAGAAAGGCAGGTTGTTTCTGCTGAAAGGGAAGAACGCTGATTTGCATAAAAAAGTTGAAGTTGGGTATCCTTGGTCTGGGATATATTAATCGCATACATACACACGACAGGTACATGCATTTACAAGGGGGAGTTTAGATTTTCGATGATGTATCTGCTCCCATATATATGAAAGAATTATAATTAATTTTCTTATGTAGCTAATAGTTATCGACTTAATACAGATTGCAGCTTTTGCCATGCCTATAGTTCTCCCGAATCGTGAACAACCACCCCACCAACAACTGTCAAGACACTTCTCAACCTCTTGAGGCTCTCCTCTGGCACAGTGAAATAATCTTCATTCAAAACAACAACATCACCCAGTCTCCCAACCTCTAAAATCCCAAGACTCTTTTCGTCGGGACCTCCGAGAAACCAGGTATTATCTCGAGTATAAAACTCCAACACTTTTTGTCTTGTTAACCCCTGACCTGGATTGATTATCTCCCCTTTTGCATTCTTCCCAGTTATGGCATAGTAAATATGCGGCCAAGGACTCAACGGCGCAATATTAACTCCATCAGCTCCAAACCCAGCTGGAATTCCGCTTTCTACAATTGTTTTCCAGGGTGGTCCAGCGGGGTTTGTTTCGTTCCCCGTGCCAGATAGATATTGCCATCCCGAAAGATTAACTCCCCCGCCGAGTGCTTTGAGCCGTTTTAAGTATTCCTCTGTTATCCTCGGGACGTGTGCAATCACCCATCGTAAATCTTTGATCGAGACCTGCGCGTCAATTCTTTCGAAGGATTCTATTTGAGTTTTGAAATCGGTGGAGGTGAGAGAATGTACTTCTAGACGCCATTTTGCCTCTGCTATTTTGAGTGCGCCGGAATCAAAGATTGTGTTGTTGCCTGCGTAGAATTGTTGGGATACTAAAAACTCGCCGATTGCGCCGGTGCGGATCATTGAGTTTCCGAAAAAGGGAAAAGTGTTGAGGAGACGTTGGGTGAGGGTTGTGGAGTTTGTGTCTGTGTCTTCGTGGAGAAAGTTGAGACGAAGACGGACGAGGGCTTGGTTGGAGGCGTAGACAGATAGGAAAGGTTGGTGGAAGGTGTAGAGGTTTTCGGAGGCTGCGACGTCGGAGGGGGTGTTGGTTGCTGTGAAGCCTCCTTGGTCGAGCTGGGGATGCCGTCAGATGGAATAGATGGGAGGGAAGGATTTTTAGAGAGGTACTTACGTGCGTGGTGACTCCTACGCTTGCTGCGTATGCCATTGCGTCTCTTACGCTGCGCTTGCGGTCTTCAAAGGTTGATTGCTGACGGAGATACAATAATGCTTTGCCGTTTTCTAGACCGGAAGTGATACCGCCGTTTTCTGAGACATTAACAGGGCCGTATTGCCAGGATAGGTTTGTGACGATGGCTTTTCCTCTGGAGTTTGTTGTTGCTGGTCCGGCAAAACTGGTTGAGATAAACACGGGATGATTTGGTGCAACGGCATCCAGTTCTTCCAGCGTTGGTAATCTCAACTCTGGCGCAAATTGGTTGGATGAGAATCCGCCAATGGTTGTGATCCATTTTCCTTCAGGCACACCCTTTTGGATTCGTTGGCGGTAGATTTGTTGCACGTCTGGGATGCTGAGTGCGTATTCTAAAGGGGTGTGATATCCCGGTCTGTTGCCAAACAGGACGAAGTGGTTGTGAGAGTCGATCAAACCTGGGACGGCGGTTTTTTGTCCGAGGTTGATGGTTTTGGGAGGAGAATCAAAGAGACCGGTGGCGGAGGGGAGGGAATTTCCGGTGTAGATTATTTGACCAGATTTGATGGCGAGCACACTGACGGTAGCAGGACCCGAGGTGGAGAGAGTGTGAATGCGACCATTGTGGAGGATGAGGGAGCCACTCAGGGCGCCGTCACTTTGGAATGCATCTGTGGGGATGGGATTAGAGTTGAAGAGGGAGGGCAAGAAGACCGTAGCATTTGTGGTCTCTGTGGTTTGAGGGGTTGGGGTGCCTAGGACTGAGGAAATAAGGAGAAGGGGGACGAGATTCCAAATGAGATACATTGGGAATGAATATACAATAACAAATACTTGATGCCCATTAGCTCACACCGAGGTTGAAAGGGATTTCGATCATCTTTAAGGTGGATTGTCTGATAGAGCTGTCCAAAATTGGCAGTGATCACACCATGCAGACATAAAGTTTCAATGAAGTTCCCGATCTCATGTTAGCAATGATTACACAATATCCCCCCATCTGCTTTCTAATTCGCTATTTGATACCGGCTGTTATAAATATGAGCGGCCTGGGAACGGGAGACCTGGGTCGGATACAATAATGGTGTTGCATTGCATGATCCATGGCGGGGGTGGGATAAAGTCACACATTCTGACGTCTGCATCATCTCGGTAATCATCCCGAAGTCTTTAAAAGCACTTTTCTGACTTGGGTTCTTGGTTCGGAAGGTATCAGCATTGACAGCAGTATATTGGCTTATCCAAGAGACTTAGCATGGGAGACATGAATGTAAGCTGTTTATCGGTGAGTACACATGTCCAAGACTTTTGGAGGCATGTTTAACATGTACGCAGCATATGTGGTTGGTATTTGGTCTTGGTTTGAAGAAAACCTGAGTGGGTGAGCTGCGTGCATAGGCAAACATAAGAAGTGGCGGATAGTTTCGGTTAATTTCTCTTTTTTCTTTCTTTTCTTTTCTTTTCTTTCTCTTCCCCCTCCGCTCTTTTTAATATCGGTGTAGAGTGGTTGTATAATACTCCCCCTGGATGTTTGTTAGTACGATACTTTGTATCAAATATTATTAGTTGAAATTGAAAACGTCTATTCATCTTTAAAATGGTCGTTGGCTTTTATCAGAAGCGCTATTTATTCATATCAAGTCCTTTTTGTTATTGAAAATGCCTTCCAATGAGGTTGACCCTGAGCCGCGCTTTAATGACAAGGCTTTTAAGGCCCTCTCCGTGGTTCTGCCACCAAATCTTTATTGCGTGGGCCACCTCCAGTAAGCAGCCACAAACGCGTACCTTCCACTCATAAGGTATCTTGCTCATTCCCCCGCTTGAATCGATAGTCTCGAGTCAATTGTATCAAAAACAAAAAACCGTACGCATTTATCATTCGCTTTCTCGGCATGCTGACGTGGCACAGCGGTTAACGGTGTTACGGTTTTGACTCGGATTTAATTGGCCCCCAACATCTCCAACCTTTCCCCCAAACAAACAAAAATCAACAGACCTTTGATATCGTCAAAATGGCTGCCCCACCACCTCCTCCGCCTCTTCCTACCATTCAAGTCCCGTCCACCTCTTCCACAAACCCAAAGCCCCGCATAATCACCATCTCCCCCACTCCGCCGCAAGAAAATGCGGTACTCCTCTCTCTCCTCACGTACAACGGCCAACCCTTCATGGACCACTGGGAATGCTTTCTTTCCACTGGTACGCCGTCACTCTCTCACCCATCACGAGGTGTATCACTCTCTCCATCAGGAAACGTGCGCACTGGTTTCTGGCTTGAGGTCGCCCGTGGAAGGGATATTGCTTCGCAAAACCCGCCGGATCGCATCGTGCCACTGCAGTGGATTCCTAGTGAGATGTTTGGGAGTGAGTGGGACGAAGGTATAAAAAATGGAACCGGCGAGTTGAAAGGGGATTTAGACAAAAAGCCACAGTTATTTGGCAAGTTTGAGGAGATGTTGGGTTGTGTAGAATTGCCGAAAAAGTCACTGAGGGATCACACGGCTAGTGAAAATGTGGGAAAAACGAGAATTACGCAGAGAAACTGTCAGACTTGGATTGTTGAAAGCGCGGAAGAGTTGATGAGGCAAGGGGTTCTGGATGACAAAGTGGTTGAGTATTTCAAGGCGATGAGGCAGTAGGATAGATGGTGGAAATCTCGAGGGTTATTTTGATAGAATGGTCTTATATACACAGTGTTAGACACTACCCTATTTTCATGAACCCCCCTACTTGATTGTGATCTTCTTGGCACCCTTCTTCTCAGACTTGGGCACGGTAATGTCAAGAATGCCATTGTTGAACTTGGCCTCGACCTTGTCCTGATCAACGCTGTTGGGGAAGCTAAAAACCCTGCTGAACTCGCCAAATGACCGCTCACTCAGCCAGTACTTGGGCTTGGAGCTCTCCTCGGAGCTCTTGGCAGTGGAAGAAGACTTGTCACCTTTCTTGCCCTCAATCTTCTTTGAGTCGGTCCCGGTGAGCTTGAGGGAGGGGTCACCTTCCTCATGCTTCTTCTCAACGTGTCCGCTGATAACCATGGTCTGAGGGTCGGTGAACTCGATGCTGACGTTATTCGAGGGAACACCGGGGAGCTCGCCCTGGAGAGTGTAGTCTTTGTCGTGCTCGGTCACATCGAACTTGGGGTTAAAGTTTTGAAGGCCGCTGGAGCTGTCATGGCTGGAAGGGGAGCCAATATCACGGGCATACTTGTCGAAATCGTCCAGCATGCGGAAGAGGGAGGAGAAGGTGGGAGATGAGGTGCTGGACTCGGAGTGGTGGGGGAGACCGAAGCGAGGATACCAGAGAGACATTTTGCGTCTGGACCGATGTGTCGGTTTTTGGGTTTGATCGGTTGGGTTTTTGGATAAACTGCTGTGAATTCCCCGGGGGATGGAAAGGCAAAGAGGACGGTGGTTTGCTCGGATAGCTTTGCTTGGGAAACTGCGCAACAACTGCATGAGAGATGCTGAGAAGACTCTTGGGAACTGGATTTATCTTGGGCTCCCTTCAATGTATTATACTTTGACATTTTTTATGGACTTGTAGACGAAAATGTTGTGCACTGACTTCTAAGTCAAGTTGATGACGCCGGCGAGGTCCGTGATATACTGGATTAGACTTTTGCTCTGGCATTTCCGCGGTCTAAGCATTGATCTCGTGCATGCAAAATGACAACTGAATGGGTCGTCCGAACTTGATTTCTCACGAACACGAAGGTTCTTTGCACACAGATCCTGTTGTTCAAGGTTTATATCTGCAGTCTGTATGTTTGTGTCTATTAGCCAGCCCCACACCTCCGCGTTCTTCCCATTTTCTTCGGAGCCCGAGCGGACCGTCGTTCTGCCGCTCGGAGGTTTATGGAACTCCAAAGATGACCGGCCCAAAGAAAGCCGCTGGTGGACGATTCGTGCATAAAAAGCTGAGGAGTGAGATGTTCCTGGGGGAGGCACAGGGAGGAAAAAAAAAGAAAAACCTCTGGCCAAAAACAGCAGAGAAGCCCGGAATTCTGAATTGAAATGATTCGTCAGAAATGAGACAAGAGCGGGGTAGTTGTCGGAGCATTTGAGCCGGTTACACTTCGATTGATCGAGATGAAGCCACTAGTCTGTAAAGAGCGTAGTTCGAATTCTCGATTTGGAATTGTGACGTCATAATTCGGGACATCAATGCTGCCCCGCACTGGCAGTTAACGGACATTGAAGAGAAGAAGGATGACACATGGGAAGGAGCGGAAAAGGGAACAACAAGGACTGGAAACCAGCGGAAAGAGATGGTTGCTTGCCACTTTGCATTTCGAGTTCAGGGCGGCCCCCTGATCTCGAGCCGCGCACATTACCCGCTCATCGCTCTCTTTTACCCATAGTCTCACACAAAGTTTTGCTCCAGAAATTCCCACTGGACCCGTAAACCCGACATCATTTTCCTGTCGTATCATTTGACACTGGACTTGTTCACTGCATCAACACCGGACAAGGAACAGTCGGGTGCTTTCAGTGTGCCAGCAGTGCTGCATTTACAGCGCAGACAGCGCACTTTGCGCAATCAGCGCTCGCCCCGCACCACCTCCAGTGACTCCCCAGTTTTCCTCCACCGACGCGGTTTCCAGACTGCGCAGGTCATTTAGTATTGCTACATCCTGGGCGGCGGCATCTCCGAGATGCACCCATCCTCCGATGCCCTCGACCCGTCCCCCATCTCTGCTTCCGCTTCAACCTCTGACCACCCCGCCGCACGCTCAGACTTTGATCAGATCTTCGACCTTTGTCCTCTCCCGCTCCTCACCCTTTCACCGAGTTGGCGTATCACCAAGGCATCTCAACGATTCCTTGCCGATTGGAATCTAACCTCAGAGGCCTGTCTCGGCCAAGAATTCCTACCATTCGTCCAAAACCAACTCTCTCCGTCCCCTGTCCACGTTGGTTACCTCACCACCGCCATCGACGATGCCATTGCCGCTCGCGCCGAAAGAACGAGCAAACCAATCGACACCCGTCGCCTCTCGTCGTGGAGGGCCCGTGTAATACCAGTTTTCAAGGGCGATGAGCTGTTGGCAACCATGCTTGAATGGCATCAGGGTCCGCTCAGCGAGCTGAACTTGTCTGAAGGAGATGGGGAGGTGGTCAGGCCGGAATTGTCTATCGACGAGGCATTTCGAATCCTTGTGCAGGCAGTCAAGGATTATGCGATATTTCTCTTGGATACAAAAGGCCGCATCGCGACGTGGAACACGGGTGCTCAACTTCTCAAGGGATACAGGCAGGAGGAAATTGTAGGAAAACACTTCTCCATATTTTATGGGAAGGATGACCTCGATGCCAAAAAGCCCGAAATGGAGCTCGAAATCTGCATGCGCGATGGCCGCGTTGAGGACGAGGGGTGGCGCTACCGGAAGGATGGCACCAGATTCTGGGCCAATGTTGTCATCACCGCTGTCTATAAGGATGGTGTTCACGTCGGGTTTGGGAAGGTCACAAGAGATTTGACGGAACGCAAGTCAGCTGAATCACGCCTCATTGCAGCATACGAGGAGAGTGAGAAGCTCAAGTCTGACTTCTTGGCCAACATGAGCCACGAGATCCGCACACCTATGCATGGCATGCTATCGGCCTGTGCTCTCCTCTTGGACACACATTTAACCAAGGGTCAGCGAGACATTGTTGGCATCATGGACGAGTCCGGGCAGGTCTTATTATCCGTCATCAATGACATTCTCGATTACTCCAAGTTGGCTTCTGGGAGTTTTTCGATCCATTCTGATCTCGTCGGCATCACGAGCATCGTAACCTCCGTGGTACGCAGCGTCCAAACCACCTTACCTCCGACGGTTCATTTTGAGCTATTTCTTGCGCCCGACCTGCCCAAGTCTGTCCAAGGAGACCCCCTCAGATATCGCCAAATTCTTCAAAACATTGTTGGCAATGCGGCCAAGTTTACCGAAAAGGGAAACATCCGTGTCGGGGTATCAGTGGAAAAGGATGATCATGACAGCTACACCGTCCTCACAGAAGTCACAGATACAGGAATCGGAATCCCGGAGACGGCATCTGCTGGACTGTTCACCCCATTCACTCAGTTCGATGCCACCACCACCAAACGATACAAGGGAACTGGACTGGGACTCTCCATCGCCAAGTCACTCACCGAGCTAATGGGCGGAAGGATTGGTTACAGGCCCAACCCCGAACGACACGGCAGTATTTTTTGGTTCACAGCCAAGTTCAAGAAGATTAAAAGTCTGCAACAAATTCAGGACTGGAAGAGCAGAAGCATCGATAAGACCGGGACCATCTTGTCTCTCCCTGACACTCAAGTTGTTGAGCTGCAGAACCATCTCCACAAGGCTGCAAATCTGAAAAGTTTGCTTTTGGTGGAGGACAATGTGATTAACCAAAAGGTCATGCTGGGTTTGCTGCGTTCCTTGGGCTTCAAGAACACGGCACTTGCTTCGAACGGCGCCGAAGCGGTCAAAATGGTTACCAGTAAGCCAGCTGCGTACGATTTGGTTCTCATGGATATCAGCATGCCCGTCATGGACGGTAATGAGGCATCGAAACGGATAAGAGAAGCTGGGATCAATGTGCCAATCGTGGCTATGACAGCGTACGCTCTCAAGGGCGACAAGGAACGCTGTCTCGAGTACGGAATGAATGACTACATTCCCAAACCTGTCGACAAGAAGCACCTTATCAGAACCCTCAGTCGCTGGCTTCTTAGAATGAAGGACTATCGGAGGAGTTTCGATGAGGAGATGATGAGCCTTCGACGATACGAGCAGATCAACGCAACTCATGGCGTTGCAGAGAGACTGCACAAGCTCTCACTGGATGAGAGTGCTCTGCCGAGGTCTTTTGGATCTGGCACGGGAGATCAGGCTTCTAAGCAGAGTGCAGGTCAAGGAGACTCGGAAAAAGAATCCACTCCTACAGCTGATGCGGGCGGCTGCTCAGAAACTACGAACTGCACCACTTCTGCTGTCCCAGCAGAAGATATTACTCCAACGCTCTCATCCAAGAGCAACAAGACGGCCGAAATAAGCCCCAAGGCGCAATTTGACGGTCAAATTGCAGGTGATGAGCTCTCGGAGGGAATAATCCAGGGATCACAGACTCCGGCATGTTTCAGCACAACGGGGAGTGTACCAAGTCCCACCCATACCAACGTCACCACTCCACTGGACAAGGTGCCGGATCCGCTAGGGATATCCCTCGGGGATAATGATGCAGATATTCCTGCAGGCTCTCAATCTTGAGATTCAAGACAGTCGATAATGCCATTCTAGGAGTGGCCAGGTTTATACTTGGTAAACAGCAAGCCCGCAAATTTCCTTTTATGCACTTTTCTTTGCGTGATTTAGTTTGGGTTCGTCCCGGTGTTATAGTGATCGGGTTCAATGTTAGCAATGAAGCAAGCCCATTCAGGGCAATGGGATTATTTTGGATATACCTGTAGGGTGATAACGGCGTTGAGAGCGATGCTTTTAAAGAATATACCATTTGTTTGCGAGCGTAATAGATCATTTACCACCCCCGACGATATATATCGACTCTGCAAAAGCTCTAATAATCCCTCCATCCATTTAACAGCAACCTCATACTCATGTCGGAATTTATGGCTGAGAGTTTGGAACCTCGTCCGATCCCTGATGCTCTACTGGCTCCTTAGCTGATCTTGATCTCCAGGCTTTGAGGCCTCGCCAGACGGAATATGAGGATGTGATAAAAAAAGCCACCACAGCACCACCCAGCAGAATAAACATGATGCCTCTCATTCCACGCATATATGCTTCTACAATAAGGGAAACCTGGTCGGAAGAGTAGATTATGCGAAACCTGGTCGTACCGGTTGACAGAACAGTTTTTGGATCGAGTTCTTGGTCGGCTTTTCGCAGGGACGAGAGAAATACGTTAATAAGGGTTGAATGAGCTGCCGCTGTAAATGCAAGAGAGCCGAAATTCCTAAAAGCTGAATAATGTTATTCTTGTGGTCAGAGCATGAGCGTAGATAATCACCAGATACCTGGGCCGTGAAAGCAGCTTACCATCGATCATGGCTCCAGCATGGGCAGCGTCTTGACTTTCCAGCGAGGCTTCTTTTATAAACCAGTGATGTTGCTCAGCTAACCCAAAACCGATCCCAGCGAATATCTCAGCTGTTATCCAATGAGCCGAGTTACTCTTTGCGTTGAGTGTGCTGAAAGACACACAAGCTCCCACTGCCACCACAGAACCAATTACATCGGCTGAAAGATAGAGAACCTTGGTTTTGACAGAAGCCGAAACCATCCCAAACACGACATGACTGAGCGACCATGATATGATGATTGGCAACATCGATATCCCAGAATTTATGGGCCCCTCTCCACGAATTGTCTGAAAGTACAGCGGTAGGTAGTAAAGAAGCAAGTACTGAGCCCCTGAGACGGTGAAGGCAACGAGACACCTCATCAACACCGTTGGATGGCGAAGCAAGCGCCAAAGAGCGACTCTATTATTATACTGGCGAAATTCCCAAACACAAAACAGCGCGAGTATAGGAACTAAGCTGACCAGGAGTCCAATGATCATGCTGCTCGCCCATGGATAAGCTTGACCGCCGTAATAAAGTGCAAACATGTATGCAACAAAGCCACCGCTCATCAAGAGTATTCCCGGCGGGTCGATGAGCCAAAAGTGTCCAGCTTTCCATTTTGGATTTGCGGCATCGCCGCCAGCAAACACTCTTCCACGGAACAGTAGCACAATGACAAGAGCAGCGGGACCACCAATGGGTAGAAGAATCCAGAAGATCCAACGCCAGTTTCTTGAGTCATTGACTATTGCACCACTTATCAAGGGTCCAGCGATGTGCCCGAAGATAGAACCCAAGTAAGGAGCTACGGCATAGAAGGACTCTGAGCGCTTGGTCGGTTCGGTAATCTTGTCGATGATGCTACCAACACCACAGAGGAGGCCGGATGCGCCAAGACCGTTGATGGCTTTGCCAACAATCAAGACTGCTGAGCTTGAAGCCAAAGCGCACGTGAGGCTGCCGCCAAAGAAAATCATAGCCGATAGCAAAAAGACCCAGGTCACTTGTTTGCTGCGGTAAAGGGTGGCCCATGGTAGCTTGGATACGCCGTTTGTGAGGCAGAACGCTGTCGCATACCAAGAAGCTTGGACGAGACAGGAAAATTCGTCTGTGATTATCGGCATAGCGGTTGAGAACATCGACTAAGGTGTTGTGATTTGGTTAGTCGCTGAAATATAATCGACCAAAAGATTCTACCGTACTGACCATATCCAATGACACCATGAACATAATCCAAGCAAGAGCAATGCATATGCAGGCGGTTTTAAGTGCCCCAATTGTGATTGGGGGCGTGGTCTGAGTATTCCCATTGTCGAGGTGAGCTGGGTCGGTTGCTGAAAGTTTCGAATGTGAAGTGTGATCGATGAGTGCTGGTGCAAGTTTGACTTGAACAGCGTCCCAGCTTTTGATGGTCTGTCCGGGGAGGCATACGGACTTTTTGCTTGAGGAGCCGTATAAAGCGGCTCCAATATTTTCGAAATCAGCCATAATCGAACTAATATAAGCCTTTCCCTGGGAGCCGGCTATGATCTGGCCGACAACAGCGAAATTTGATTCATCGGTCACATCAATCGCCCATGAGCCAGAGTCACCATTTTGAAGGTCTTTTATGTATTTTAAGAACTATGTTAGCAATGAAACCTCAAACTTTGACATATTTCGATCCATTCTTACTTACTGGCGTGATTATCCATGAAAGCAGCCCAAACCTCAAGTGGAGGCCTTCCATCCTCAACGAGGAATGACGGGCTCCAAGTTACTCTCCCATGTATTATTCCGCTCATCCCGGAATTGATGGCAATTGAACGTTTTGAAGGGCAATAGCACATGGTCCTGAGGTCGTGTTTTCGCTCATGAAGAATGAATATATTTGGGAGGTCCAGAGCTGCGCCGATGGGTATTAACTTCCAGTCATGTCCCTGAATCGGTGAGCCATAAAAAGCAAATATCTTGTCTTCTAATGGCAACTCAAGAGCGACTGCTGTCTGTCCCGACGAGTCGGTTGAAAGAGTTTTTATACCGACGTGGGGTAAGTGTCCGGTTGGCTTCGAGGTGCGAGCTGGATTTTCATTGTCATGATACAATATCAAAGCAGGCTCGATATCGTGACTGAAGTCGTCTTCTCGCAGCGTCGAGGTGGGGCTTGAATTTGGCAAGACGGATGGCGCTTGATCTTTCTTTGGTCTATGGGCAGTCGTCATAAGAAACAGCTGGTCGTTGGCTGTTACTATACCCCCGATTGTTGACAGCCAAGTATCCAAACTTTCATTGGTGCGCAATAATGCGCCGCAGTAGGTCCCACGCTCAACCATTCTTTGAATCTGATATTGGCCGTCCTCTGTTCCAGATAATTTGCGGATCTCTTCGGCTTCATAACACAGCTTCCAAGGGTGATAGTGGTGTCGGTACCGCTGTTGAGACATTGCTTTGTGAAATAGCTTGATGTCAGAGTCAGTTTTAAGACCCACAATGCAGATGGACTTAACAGGTTGCGGCGAACTTCCATCTTCTAGGGTGACCAACTGGAAGAGCAGCGACGGAAGCTGTTTCCCGAAGAGGTTTATCTGGTTCTCGGCTCCAGCCAGAAATGCCGAAAAACTAAATAGCTTCTGTCTCTCTTCTGGTGTTGTATCCGCAGATTGTATCTTTGAGTCAATGTAGCGGACGCGCCTCAAAGTTGCTAAACGTTCGAGCCTCGTCGTTGGAACTCTGGCTGTGGTGTGAGAGGCTCGGTTTCTCCACTGTAGAGATGGTGGAGAGTTGGGTGTGGATTGGTTGGTAGAGGTTGAGGATGATGGGCCTGCAATGCTCTCACCGGTATCTATGCCTGAATCCTTTGTTGACTTTTGACCGGAAGGATCCTCAGATTTGCCGCCATATACCTTTGCAGATGTCACACCGCAAGCTAAGTCGATAGGCGGGAAAATTGTGATGGGGGGAATTCTCTGGGTATCGTGTCTGAGGGGCCTAGATGGTTGTAGTGTTTGTTGTTTTTTCGCCCGGCCTTTCGTCACAATTTGCATAGACTTGACTCGACGGTCCCATCTCTGAAGCCACTCCTCAAGAAGCGTGATGCTTGGTGCCCCACGAATAACAATCTCATTGCTCGTTGTTGATAAATCAAGAGATTCAGTTTGTATCTGCATAATCCCAAGATAACCGTAGAAGTCAGCTGCGATCTTTGCCAAACTGGTTGGGGGTTTAGTTTCAAAGAGACGGGATGTTATTAACCTGAACTTTAGGTTGGTTTCCGGTGGTCGGCAATTCGGGCACAATGGCTAAGGATTCCATCATAACGGAATAACCTACTTGAAGCACTCATCAGTCAACGACCTAGCGAGACTGCAACACCGTGGATATTGGACAAAAACCTGAGCCCTGAGGCTCAAGATAAAAATCTTCTCAACCCCTGCTCATGCAGACATGCACCACAGCCACAATGTGCCGGCATTGGAATTAATTAGACTGTACAGCCAGCCATTCAGAGTTGGACAGGTGGTAACACAAACTCTCTGTTGTCCAATACCATCGTTTCTCTGTATTATCATTATTGCGGGGCTCATGGCACTTCGAAATCGATGGATTCTTGAATTCTTCACCGACTTCCGACTGCTTCGATTCTATATGCATACCGGAGAACCAGAAAATATGGCACTCAACCTCTTGGAAGTCATTTTTGAACGTACGGCCGACTTTGAAGCATTTGAAGCAAAACTGTCAAGGCTCAAAGAATATGCAGAGTACCTGGAACAAGAGCTCCGTTCAGCATTTGGAACCGTGGTTTTGACCGATCTGCATTCGATCCAAGGATGCTTGACAGCTGCAATTGTGCAGATTAAGTCGAGACCTGAGGACACGAGGAGAGAAGTAAAGACATGCCTTCAAACGAAACACTTCCAGAACAACCAAGATGCTGTGGTGGACAAGATGTTGGCACTAGCTGTCCGCATAATGTGCGCAACTGCCTGTTCGTGGCCTACGACTAGTCTAGGGAGTGCAATCCATATCGAAGCCGATATCTTCCGCCCAGTTTGGAAGGAGTCAGAAACACTCCCAGGCTTTCTCGAACGGGTCTATCCCCAATCTGCGAATCCGATGCACGCCGATGTTGGACCTCTTCGAATCCATCGACTTTCGGCCGGGTCTCTCACGAGAAGCGCTTCTATCACAATTCAATGGACCCACCAGCTGAGCGACCATTTGCTTCTCTTAAAGGGAGCAGATTGGAAGTCGTTATACATTTATCGGCACCCTTCATTCCTGAGATACTCGCTTGATCTACTTTATGATCACAGCATTGATCTGGACCAGTCTACTTCTCAAGCCTTGACACAGTAAGTCTACCCACATCCCTCCGTACCTTAGAGTGAGGGGTCATTGACGAAAAAAAAAATAGTGGCTGTCTGCCTCCGCGGCTACTGAGGGAGGCTTTAGTCACATACAATATCCTGTTCCCGTTGGCAGGAGACAGCCTATCCCGTGATATTCTAGAGAAGGACGTGGAACGCCTGGGTTTGGATTCATCCTTGCTTGAGCCGTCCATGTCACACGCAATATATCACCACCACGAGTCATTTCGCGATGCCTTGCCGCCAACTGACGTAAGGGGGCTGTACAACAAGTACCCATATTGGGCTGACAGACTGTATGAGGTGTGGAAAGAGGCCGAGGATCCTACCCCTGTTACTGCAATTGGGCGCTGGTCGGAGGCAAGAAGAAACCCTCGTTTTACATATTGGTGCACTGTAGTGGCAGTTACCCTTGCTTTTGTGTTTGGCATTGTAACAACCATTCTGGCAGCTGTTCAAGTTTGGGTCTCATTCTGTGCATGGGATGCAAACTCGACGGTGTCTTCATGCAGACTCAGGGGAGAGGGCAAATCTGTATTTGTTGCTGAAGGAGACTCGGATTAATCAGCTACTTATCAATCGTCATCCCCGACCAAGGATGTACATGTAACTCAAGGACATTTGTGTCCTTGGAATAGATATTCCATGTCATACTCTGGGCCCGTTACTACTATCACCCTCACCGCACTTAAAACTAGATGTTCATCTCCCCACCTGCCATGATCAAACTGGATCAAGATTGACAATGCTAACTACCGTTGTGGGTAGCGATGCAGGAGGTTCCCTGATCTTGCAAGGGCTCGAGCCGCCAAGACTACTCTCTATATATACGGAGGAATCAGCCAGCTTAGATAGCTTCCTCGGTATGCAACAGATAGTTCAACTAGCACAAGTTACCTTCTTATTAGTTATTCCAAGACACAGTTATTGTTGTGTACCCTTTGGCTACACCAAATCAGTGTTCAACAGTTCACCTTCAACTAGGATCCCTTTCAGAGGTACTGGACGGCGGATTCGTCACATAACAGCAACCACGGTGCACCAGAATGTAAAATGGGGTTTTCTTTTCACCTCAGACCAACGCTCCATATCCGTGATTGGAGTGGGATCTTCAACTTCCTTCCAGATGTTGTAAAGACGCTCTCCCCAATGCGAATATCATTCTTCGCCATCCCAACGTCGCGATCAAGAACCGCAAAAAACATGTCGAATACAGCTACCGTTTACGTACTAAAACATCACGCTCCACTCGTCCAAGCCCCTGTGGTATGCCATATTTGAACGTTGGATTTCGGCATGTTACCATCTGCAGTGCATCTGACTGTCTTGCTTCTCTCTAACTGCGTCTGAACAACGATGAAGACTCCCCACGAACTTCTACCGTCGCGGATAGCGGTATCAGCCATAGCGCTCCATCAAAAGTTGCGTTCGAAGAATGGGTACGAGCAATTTTACCTCAGCGATTACAAACGAAATCACAAAGCCGATCGAGGATTTTACGTCAACGCCGTCAACAATCGCCGCAAAACACCCCTGTAGCCGCGGCTGCTCCATACAATAACCCGAACCTGTCCGGGCAGGTTAAATATGGTGTCAATGTTATTCCGAACTGCGCCGGAAGTGGACGCTCAACGCAGACAGCGCCGTGGAATGAGGATACCAGGGTTCTAAGATCTGGGAGGTGGACACACCTTGAGAGGAA
>MU865387.1:0-98734 GCA_033297215.1 Podospora fimiseda
CCTGGCACTAGGCAACATCTCTCCTGAGTGCCATCGGTTGTCTCAGGGGCCGCCCTGCGGTCCCTGTGTGGGGGTATTATGCCTGGGGCGTAACACGAAGGCTTCGCTGCAGGTGGGAGGTAATGTAGGTGCGTGCGCACAGGCCATTTGCAGCCTTCCACAATCTAATCTATCTATTTTATCTAATCACATGGCATGTCACATGCAGGGTCGTGACACAAGTCTTTTTTTTTTTTTTTTTTTTTGAAAAGTCGGAATTTTTTGAAGGCCAGTGGGATTTTCAAGCAAGCTTCTAACCTTATAAACAAAATAAAATAGGCTTTTTTAGTCCATTTTCTCTATTTTGCCTCTGTCATTGGTAATTATACAGACTGGCTTGGACGCCCCCTTCCCCTGCTAGGTTCTGTCCTACTCATGGGCTACAAGAAATGTGAATGAAACAGTCCGTTGAATAAAGGATTGCAAGAGTCTACGAGAGAATCAAACGTGTTCTTCGGATCTACTGAAGAAAGCCTCCTCAGAAAAGGAACACTAACTCGAATCGAAAAAGCTGATTTGACCAAAAATATCCTATAGTATTTTCAATTTATTCTACATGCCATATCAAGTATCGCCACCTTCCAATCATACCAGGCACTAAACTACTCCTTTCCCTCTCTTCTTTTCATCAATATTCCCGTCCAAAAAAATCAATAAAAAAATAAAACGTTGTTCAAATCAAGAAAGAAAAAAGAAACCCTCCGACACTCAATCCCTCCTCGACTCATAGATTCTGTCTATATCTTCGTCCCTCAACCTCCCAAACCAAATATCACGTACATCCTGACGCATGTAATCAGCACACTTATACGGCACGCACAGATATTCGCCCAGTGTCCATCTTTTGCATTTTCTCATATTTGACCTCTTCATTTCCCTGCAATATCTACCTGTAAAAAACCTTTCGCCGGTGGCACGGGTGCAGGCGTACAATTCAACGTCGTTGGCGCACATTTGTAAGTGGTGGGTGGGGTAAGGAGCTATCCAGTCGTTAAAGTCTTTGGTGACAATCAGGTCGGCAGAGTGAGTAAAGAAGTTAATCAAGGTCAATCGTTAGGTGGGAATAATGAGCTTGCCAGTGTTGAAAAGGTTCAAGGCTGGTAACAATGTTTTTGGGGAAAGGTTCAAAGCCCGGGGTGCTTGAAGTCGCCTTTAAATAGATCACATTATCGCTGCGTGCTCCTCGCGTGGCACACTTACTGAGTTGTCAAGGAGTAAAATAATGAGACGAAAAATAGGAAAAGAGAATCTACAATTTACGATCACGAGGCTGTGTGGTTCTTTGATATAAATATTTGACCAAAATAACAAGGCTTCGTTTCAGTTCATTCTATCTCTTTAACTGTCGCATCCTCCGATTATCTTCTTGGCCACAAAAGCAAGATGGCAATTCTCAAATCAACCAAAAATTCATGCTCAACAACTTAAATCCCAACATCCCGTCTTCCTCTGAGCTGTCTCCCATCCCCAAGATGTCTTCTGAGTAGACACACATTTTTGGATTTGTGTTTAATTTTGTAATGTATATGGTGAGATTGGTTTGAGTGAATAGTTGTTACACTGTGAAGGCTGAGAGTAGCTGGTTGTACGATTGTGTGATTGCTTGAATGTTGAGGATGATGGATGCTCAAAAAAGGTTCAATGGTGTCTTGAGTCTCTCTTTTTAAACACCATTTCTGGGTGTTGAAGCCTCGATTTGTGGCTCAACAATTTGAGTGGTGGTTGTTGAGTTTTCCAGGAGCCAAACGCCATCCTCGCGATGGCGCGAGAAAATGGCACGAGAGTTTTGCAACTCACAATCACGAACATGTGTAGCTTTTAGGAATACGTATATAGCATTCGTCAAGGACTTTATTCGAGGGTTGATCGATAACTACCAACCGCATTGATCAAGTCCCATGCTTCCTAACACGCAACACCAAAATCTCTCAGTGCTCCTCAGCACCATCCATATTGACCGCATCCCAGTCAGCAAAAACCGTCTCACCCAAACTAATTGTTCCCGCGGCAATAGGCTGGTTCTCCCCACACTTGGCATTCTCATACGTTTCGTAAACAGACGCCTTGTGCTCAAAACCCTTTGTCAACGACAACCCCGGGGCATCAAGAGTCAGGATACGCTTAGTATGATGCTCGGTCTTGTCCAATACGGTTGGCCTAGACTGTTAGTTATAGCCCCTCCCTTCCATTTTCGTCAGGTGGACTTACAAAGCCTGCAAACTCTTCTCAAAAACATCATCCAAAACCACAACCAACCCCTTCTCCAGCTGCTCGTCACTCAACTTACATCCCAAATCGCTCTTGACCAAATCAGCAGTGATCTGCGCATTGGGAGCACACTTAAGAACATGATCAACATGTATCTCAGTCTTGTTGCCATAGATATAAAAGGGCATCTTGTCTGGATAGTCCTTATCCAAATCAGGATAGGCCATGGACTGGTTGACGATGACTCTGACATTCCTGAGGACGAAATCCTTCTTCAAGGGTGGAACTTCACCGTTGGCTGGGATGGCCTTGTCTAGTCTGAACTTGTACTCGTTGTCAGGGTTGACGAGGCCCTCGACCAAGTCCTCGAGGAAGTGGGGGTCCATGTTTGCAATGGTGTAGAATTGCCCTGGGTTCTCTTTGCGTTGTTCTTTGTAAAAGGCGTGTACATGCTCGGGCAGGTCAGCAGCGATGATGAGTTGCTTGCGATGATTGGCCATGTTGAACATGGCGATGTGGGAGAAGTAGAGCTTATCCAGACCCTGCACGACGAACCCATGGATATCAGGTGTTCGTTTGTTGCGCTTGATGCAACGTTTGACTCCGTGCTCTGCGATGCTGCGGAAATCCTCGACCATTGTTGTCATGAAATCTGGACTTGTAGGCCAGGGACTCATGGTGACGTTGACGAGGAAGCGAAGGTCGCCCGAAGCAGGTTTTGGATTGCCGCAGTTGTCAGTGACTGTGAGGCCGAGACGGTGTTTGAATGTGTTGAGACACTCTCCGTAGGCCTCCTCACTGAATTCGGATGAAGTAAGAAAGAGCGGGCGCTCCTTGATGACGTCTTTTTTAGATGAGATGGAGAGTTTGGAAAAGATCCATTGGTTGAGATAGTTGGCTTCGCCTACATCCTGGTTCACCTTACCGTCGATTTTGAAGTTGGTTGCAAAGGCGTTGATCATGAGGTCTCCTCCCAACTTGCACATGAGATCCCAAGCCTTTTCGTCTTCGTACAGTGCCATGTTGTCACGACCGATGATCTCCTTTCGGATGTAGTCTTTCTGAGCTTCGACATCCTCACCTTCCTCCTGCTCTGAGGGAAGACGGATGAGAGGAACAACAATGAGGGCATCTTTGTCGACGCCGGCATCGGGTCTCTTACCCTTACGCCTGTCCTTCTCAGGTGGATGCTCTGGTCTCGGGGTCATTGTGGCCCAATGGCAGTAGAGCTTTGCGCACGAGAAAATGGCCTCACCAAGAAGTCTGCCGTATCCCTCCTCGTCAAGACCCAGAGACTGATGAGTAAGCCATGTAGCAACTGCCGATGCGCCGGGTTTGCTGCCCTCGACACCATAAACTCCCATGCTTCCAACGTCATCGCCCTCATGGAACACAATTGGACTGGTCCAAGTCACGAGATACCGCATGCGTCCGTCCCGATAGCAAAGTCCACCGGCAGGATAGTTGATGTATCCTGACTTGTGGGGATCAATTGTGATACTGTCAGCATCCTTGAGATTTTGGAGTTGCTTCGCCGTGTATGGACTCAAGGGCATGGCGGGAACATAGGGAAGGAAGTCTCCTGGACCACGAGGCTTGCGTGACCGCAGCATTGAGGCAAAGTATCCCCCCCAGGCGGCATCACAGTGGATTGCAAAAGACACACCGTGATTCTTCTGGTAGTCGTTACGGACCTGAATGATCTCGGCGAGAGGATCGCATGCACCGTGTTCGGTGGAGCCCATGATTGCGACAACGCCAAAGATTGGAGTGTTGGTCTCAATGCACTTGTCGAGTTCTTTCTTGAGGATATCAATGTTCATTCGGGCCTCGTTGTCGACAGCAATGTCTACAAAGGTATCGGAACCGAGACCAGAGATTGCTTTTAGATCATTTGTTAGCTCTGTGATGGGAAGATTTGAAGAGGAGAAGCAGCTTACCTCCGCCCTTGGGCCATGAGTAATGCTTGGTCGCACTGATCATGAACTTTCCAGGGTTGATGTCGTACTTTTTTTCCAACTTCTCTTTGCCCGTCGACTGGATCAAAAAGGGCTTAAGTGCGCTCTGAAGGAAGTTAGGGGTGATGGAGTACTTCTCGCCCAGGATGGTGGGGATCGAGAGTATTTTGGATGGAGTCAGGTTCAGGAGTTCATCTTTGCTAAGTGAGACAAACGGTTTAGATCCCCCGTTGCAGGTCTCAAAAGTGAAGGGCGGCTCGACGGTGCTGAGAAACTTGAGAGGGCCTTCTTCGATTGCTTGCTTGAGGGAGAAGGGGTAAAACTTGAGATTCCGGACTGACAAAGTGGTTAGTTCTGGTTTGTGTGGGATGGAATGGAAAGCAGCGCAGCCATGTACTTACTTGCCCAAATAGCCTCAAGGTTGGCGACAGATCCGTCCTGAAACCGTCTTAGTAAGTATCTTCATTTGATTCAAAGCAGAGATAAAAGGCTTACACAAGTGATATGGCCCCATGGAGCAGCAGGATCGTCTTTCGGGCCGTGGACATTGTATCCCAACATCCCACAAAGCTCAAGACCAACGTCTCTCTCGAGTTTTGTGGTCAAAGGGCTTGCCTCGGTAGCCACATTGTTGGGATTGTATATCATGGCTGACATGTCTGTCAAATCACAACCATTAGACACTGCCGTTAGAAAGTTGTTTTAGTCTGACTTACAGCCGATGACGCTCGCCATGGTGGTATCCATATTCATGTGCGCATTGTACCGAGGCGACCAAAATGGCACCGAGTGAGCGGCAAGCTCATTGGAAAGTTTGATAGTGTTGTCTGTGAGCGTCTTGATACTCTCCTTGTAAATGTCCAAGTCCTTCATCTCCTGTGTGATAAAGATGTCTTTGTCAATGTCGTCATCTTGGGCAAGGTTTCTTCGGGCCTGTTGCTGGCGATTGAGGGCGTAGCCGAAGAGTGTCTGTAGGACATCGACGTTCTCTGCCCGTGGGCCGAGGAACCAGGAGCTGACGAGAGCATGTTTGATCTGATTCTCGTCGGGGACGTCAGGTTGACACTCGTTGTCTGCCATGGTGAGTGAAGAATAAGATGGATTTGAGTGTGAAAGGTCTTGGTTGGGTCAATGTGGTTGAAGAGGAAGGAAATGGAAAAGGGGATGGGATATATGTGGAGGAAAGGTTATTGTCACTCGGGTTCGCTCAAAATCATCCTTCTAGCGTTTTGTACAAGACCAAAAATGATATCACTGAAATTACCTACCGTCATGTACGGATCCGTACCAACGCACGTATGGGGGAGAACACATCCGATATTGCCCCATTCTTGATAAGGCATTGGAGGAACCATATGACGATGTGGGACAAGAAACTGACAGCCAGCCACTTGAGACTCTTGCATTTCAGCTCAGTCCAAACTGTGAAACTAGGCCATTTTCAGAGCGCCACCGTTGCGACGTTGCAAGTCCAGACTGGATTTATCGCAAAGTTCAAGAATGTTACACATCATATTCCACCAACTGTCTCGGATGGCGTGTGAAGTGCGGCTACCGCCGTCACATCGATTTATGAGACTTGGCCATCATTTTGTAGTGCGGGGTTGGCATGTCAGATCATGTACTGTCGACCCATTTGAAGGTAATGACAAGACGTTTGCAAAGTGAGAGATCTGAGTTTCTGAGACGCCTCTTCCGCTGCCGCTGCCAAATCCAATAGACTTATGCCAAGTCTATCTTTCTCGCAGCTGTCACATCAATAGTCCCATATGTAAGTCGTAGTGCGGGGTTCTATCGGGACTCAGCCGTCCTTTGTCACATTTTTGAGATTTTTGGAGTAATCTATCAGATGTTTTTGTCCGGAAAGAACTTTCTCCTCTAGTCATGGAAAGCAATGGAAATGTCGATGCAACTATCAGGTATCAACACCTCGAAGCGGTGTGTTGATATGCACGACCTGTCACATTCGGAAAGGAGTACGTCTCAAATTCTTATTGAGGAGATCGTATCCAATCACATCATGCAAGTAACTGTTCACCTCAAGCTGAGACCGACGGTGGCGGAGAAAATTGGGGTTTACGCGTTCGATTTCGGCTCAGGTGCGCCCTCCGGAGTCACTAGTTGGATAGGAGGAAACCCAAAAGCTTGCAAGACTCTCAGTCAAAGTCAATTGGCATCATAGTTTAGCAATATAGGAATGGACTGTGGGATGATCCATCACATACGACCATAGATAGTAGAAAACTCGGGATCCCGTCCGCTCTCCCATAGACAAGCTACTAATCGCCAGACTAGTACTCAGGTGGGTGACCACTGGGGAATCCCTGGTGTTGTATGTTCTTTTGGTGAATGTTTTGCTCTTTTTATTTGAGTTCGTAGGATCATCTTTGGGGAGCATCACGACCGGCAAGTTCTTTTTGTCCGTTTTATGGCCCCGTTTTGGAAACGTCGATTTCGATGTAGATTTGTTAAGAATAGAACGGCGCAGCGATGCCGATGTGGCAGCGACTCCGCCACCAACTCTGGTAAATGCATGCCTCCACATATATGGAATTGGGGCGCCTGCATCCCCTGCATCATGTACACTCTGTCTCTTCATCCCAGTTTCATGGAAGTTACAGACAGCTGACAGAATGCCTCGAGTCATCATCAAGCAACATCAACGAGTTGATCCATCGGATACGGAAGAAAGACGTCGAAGGGTAGCTGAGAATATCCAAAGACTTTCGCAAAATATTTTTGATCACTGTCTTCCTATCTCTAAAAAAGCAGAAGAAGCAGAGATACGAGCTTGGCAGGACCTGGAGTCGTGAGTCTCTCACTCAAGTACTGCAATTACCTTTGGAATACTACTATAAACACTAAGCATTGCTTCAGATGCTTCCGAGAGTTAAACCCATTTCCTGATTACGATATTAAGAACGCTTGGATAGACTTGTGTCTTGACAAGCCGCGGCCGAAACTTCTTTTCCAGGCATTTCTAGATGAAAGGATTCGATCCTCTCGGGGAGAGCGCCCTTCAATAGGCGACTACGAAACCGAGACAGTACAGACAATCTCGGTCGTCAATAACATTATAATGATGTGGAGGAATCTCGATGCAAAGGCTGATAAGACGATTCTCCGGGACCAGAGACATCAAGATCCCACTAACAGTGAAAATGGCGACTCTGATGGATAGAAATCACAGTATCTAAGGGGGCGCCAGGTTTTGGACCTGTTGCGGATATAAGCGGAGTGAGTTAATATTGTTTTCTTGTAGGCTAGTCCACGTACATCGAGTACTGACGATCTATCTATCTGCCAGTGGATAGGAACGACACTGGCCCAGGACCTTGATCTATCCTGTCGGCAAACCTTCGAAAAAAGAGACCTTACTGCGAATGATATCATGCAACTCCTCAACACACTCTGGACACACGCCCGTGACGTGGAATGCAGACCACGGCAACGTGTAGCATTCCACTCCACACTTTTGTTGGCTGGGTTTGGTTTTCGACTGGGTTGCATCGTCTCATTCCCATACAAACAAGTCCGGATACGATGTCTACGCGCGCCCACTCCAGAAGACCCAGAGCGAATTGTTATCTGGGCAACAATCTTGATAGTTCATTACAAGCGTCGGCAATATGCGATCAATATACCTCAAAATGAAACGTACGTATCTATCACAGTCCGCTAGGTACCCGATAACTTTAATTCTGACTCCTAGATGCAATATAGCGTCAAGTTCTCTATCACGATTGTCCCTTGTCAATTAATATGTCTCCTTAGTCTTATTATAAGCCAGGCGATCTTTGACAAGGCGTTCAAGGCGGGGTACCAGTCGTTTGAGGACCTCCTCAGAACCCCAAGACTCGAGAACACGGAGTGTCTGGAACTTGAGTGGAAAGAAGAAATGCTTGGGAAGGAAATCTTCCCGATTGACTACGAAGTATACTTGAAGCTTTGGAACCGTCTGTGGCTCGTGGCGGGTAATAGGGATAAGATTCGCCCGTACTCGCTTCGTGTCGGTGCAGGTGCCGCTCTTGATGGTATGTATGATGATGATGATGATGAGGCTGTTGTCTTTGTGTTAAAATTTAGATTTGCCTCTAACAATCCAGGCCCTCTGACCCCATCTTTACGCAGCCATCTAATGTCCAACTCGACCGCGACCTTTGAAAGAAGCTACCAATCTCAGCATATCCGTGTCGAGCTTATGCCGGTCATCTTTGGGAAAGCTGCAGCCGGAAGTCATAACGAGCTTTACCAAACTCTTCGCGAAGCGACAATAATAAGGGACATAAAGGCACCTATTTATCCAACAGAAGAAGATGAACGACTTGTCGACCGCCGCGAGGACGTTACCCAGCTAAGGGAGCGCTATTCGAAATTGAAGGCCAATGGATCAAGGGACACGGAAACACAGAGGGCTAATGCAGCATTGCACAATCATCGGAAAAAGGGTTTAAGCTTGATCGTTCAGGACAGGAGAGATCGTTATTTCCAAGAGGTTGATCGTCGAAGGGCTTTAGGAATACCAACCGATGACATACATGTGTCCTTCCCGTGGGGCACATCGCCAAGGCTAAATCCCAATGATGCCGCCGCTTCTCAAATCGGCGCATTTCTCAACAACCCAGATCTTGGAGGACAGGAACGAGTGAGAATCTTTTGCCAGATCATCGACTGCTATCTTGGTTCCCAAACCACACAGCTCAAAAACCTTATACGCTCTCTAGAGAATAATAAGCCCGATGTCTCGACTCCCAAAGGTCAAAGCATTGTAGACGGTATGGCTGAGAAGAACAAGCCTATTGCCGTCCCCTTCCAAGATCAAGAGGATACCAATCTTAGTCCCCCGGCATGGACGTGCCTTCTGTGCGAGACCAGCTTCGTGCAACGGGCCGGTTTGACCAGACATAACTAATTCCAGCATTACAACAGAGGAACCTTTGACTTGACCAACCTTTGCCATGTCCCAGATGTGTTCCAAAATACACCCTTAATGGAGCAGAGGAATGGTGCAATCATACGGAAAGATATCATGGCGCAGAATTCATACCGAATCTACCCAGAAAGGAACTTCGTGTACATGTACAGCCAAAGTCACCGAAACGTCCAAAAACAAGACCAGCTCCTTGCCCTATTTGCGAACACATGTTCTATCCGGGGAACAGCATGTCAAGGCATATGAACCAAAAACATGATACGCAGTTCAATAGGCCCTTTAACTGTCCCGAATGCGACCGACAGGGATTTGCAAAGACTATCATCATCGACCGAGAAACCTGGATGAGGCATATGGAGGAGCGCCATGGACGTGATGGACAAACCGGAACTGCTGTCAGCCAGCCAGACCTCCATCTGAACTTGAAGCGCAAGCCATGCGATGAAATTGAGGGTCAAATCTCGAGGAAGGGGGAAAAGAGAAGAGGCATTTGATCAGGGAGAAGGAGGAAGTTTAGTGATGGCAGGATGGGTGGTGAGAATTATCAATAGATGTCATAGTGGCCCCAGCGAAACCTTTGGAATAATTTTGGTTCCCAGATAATAAACTCAAGGCTATCAAGCATCTGCTCGGCCTCCTTATACTTCCCCTGGTCATTCAGCACACCCACAAGGTTACCCATGCTACTAAGCGTGGAGGGATGCTCCTTACCCAACACCTTCTCAAATAGCTGTAGCGCCTGCCGATGCATCTTCTCGGCCTCCTCATACTTCACCTGCCTATCCAGCACACTCGCTCAATGTTGCGGTTGCAGGCTTCAATGCGGGATTGGAGGTCGCGGATGTAGTCGTGTTCGAAACCATATTTTTTGCGTTCAGAGTCGGAGAGGGATTGGTATTCGGCTTTGAGCGACAGGAGCCTACGAGATAGGAACAGCAGACTTTTGGGTCAGTTATGGGGAGTTGGGAGGTTCAGGAGGCCATGCCGCCTCCCATGAGCTGTTCGAGGAGTTTGCGTTGTTCGGCTGCCATGGTGGTGGTGCGGGATTTTTATTGGGTGAAATGGGGTTATAAGAGTAAAATGGTAATGATGTGAGGGGTAATTGATGGTGGTGATGTTTGGTGATGATGTCGCGGGATGGTGGTTCGGTGGTTTGGTGGTTTGGTTTGGCCCTGTTCCACTCAATTCAAGACCCGCTGTCATCTCTGGGTGGAAAAAAGGATTAGACCCGGCCACACTCGCCCCTTCTCAATGGAACCTTAAGTATGTTGGAGGGTACGGTAGACCCTAACCCTCCATATGACGTCATCCCAGCCAGCACTCTCCACAAATGCGCCTGCAGAGATTTCTCCTCCAACAACGAACAGTGAATATACAATCATTCCAGTCGTTCCGTTGGCGCTCCTACATATATCACCTTTGTCTACGCCTCAGAGCAGATCAAACAAGCTGCCGTATCACGAATCCTGGACGCAGGTCATGACATGTGTTAGTAGATTATTGATTGATTTATCTAAGTCTATTGCAAAGGTTCTTGTTTTGTGTTGCTTGCTTGTCATGTGACCTGGAGTCACGTGCTTCTCTTCCGTGTCATGCCGATTCGGGCTCACATCTCGCCATTCTCCCAGAGTACCACCTCACATCATGGGTCTCGTCCTCTCCCTCATTCGCTTCCTGCTGTGATTATTCTTCAAAGCTTTATCTCCCCAAATACAAACTCCTGGCCAAAGAGCTCAACATCCATATCGTCCCAGGCACCATTATTATCAGTACTACTACTACCTCCTCCACAACAACGCCTCAAGAAACGCAGCTCTGCAATATGGCATATCTCATTGCCGCCGGTACCGGCAAAATCCTTGCATCATACAGGTATCAAAAACGTATTCTCTGCCATCCCGAACGCGATATCCTGACTCCTGGCCCTTTGCCATCACATGTCGCTTTTGACCTCCCTATCCCTAGAACCTCGGATATAATTCGCACGTGACTCCTAATCTGCTGGGACTTGGCCTTCCCGGAGCCTTTTCGAATGCTAGCCTGCGAGCAAGGCGCTGAGTTGATTATCGTCCCGGCCTTTTGGCACACTCGTGGTAGCGAAATTGACCCTGCCGTGCTAGCTATTAATCCAAACTCGGAGACACAGTCTCTTGATGCTGTGGTAGCTGCGAGGTCGTATGAGAATACCTGCGCAGTTGTGCTGTGTAATGCGTTTGGAAGGAGTCAAGTATCGTTGCTGATGATGGGATGTTTGGGAGATGGACCTTTGGGGGTGGAAGAAAAGGCTAGTTTGCAGGTTAAAGTTGATTTTGGGATTGTAAGGTTTGCGCAGGAGGAGTATAGGGTCAGGAGGGATGTAAATGGGGATGGATGGTATGGAAAGGCAAATCTTTAGGAAGTGTCTTGATCGTGTACCTAGTATTGTCGGAATTTTGAACTTTATCAAGTTAGGCAATCTTAGCTAGCTTGGTATTCTTGCTGTAGACCCGTGGTTCTGGCTGTTATATGACAGGCAAAAGCTTGAGCTGGGCGGATGAAGATAGATCTGTGCCATCCATCAGACCGTGCAGGTATGTGTCACCCAGTAGACGGAAGCGGTCAGAAGACGATGGGTGGTCTTGGAGCTGAGCGAGCGCAGCGCTGTATCTCTCTTCACTGTCTCACCCAAGTGTGGGTACCTAGTGCATAGAAGATAGTAAGTTCGAAAAACACTATAGATGTCACTACCTCTCTATATGCTTAACGCTCCTTTGAGTCCCAACGCTTCCTGTTCAAAGTCCAGTCATCTCCCACTCAACCAACTCAAAGCCGCCTCAACTTCTCAATATCCTCCTATTTTTTGCGTCATTAACTACTAACTTTAAAAAATTTGGCACTCGATGCAGTAGTTTATACTTACAGGTGTCAATTTTCTCGGAATCCTCAAAAGCCAAGTATCGTCTTGATCCTTTTTTTTTCCTCGCCGGGGAGCAGGTCAGCGAATTTATGCCCAGTGCAAGTCTGTAATCACAGTTCTGATCCTAACCTCAATCTCAAAGTCGCCAGATTTAAATAGGTTGTCTAGGAAGCTCTTGAGCTTGGCTTTGTTTGCGTAGTTTTTTTTGATGGTTTGAGGGACTGCCATTCTTGCGAGTTGGTGCAGGTATATGGTGAGAAACACTTTTGTGTTGGTGTGTGAGAATTGCTGTGTCAGTACTTGATAGACTTTTTCTGTAGTATGATGTGAAGCTGTGTGAGTGATAGGATATCAGAACGGCTTGGAGGTGATGATACCAAAAGGAATTGAGGTACAGAAACCAGGCAGCAGCAGGTGACCCTTCGTGCAGAGTTGGATCAGTTGTGGGTAATATGCACATTAATTTGGGTTTGTGAAATGCATTTTTTCTGCCTGCCCGGAGTCGATGTTTGGAATGTGATGGATGGTCGGATTTGATGCTGATTTGATGATTTCGCGAACCTTCTGCAGCAACACTGAGTGTGCCAATGGGTCGGGCACCGATTTATTTATGCAGGGAAACAAGCGTGGCCTGGTGTCAGGCAGTTCGAGTTTTATTTTTACGCACCGATGCCTAACCTCTTTTGAGGTTGATTGTGAGCCACGTTTTCAATGATAAAAAAAGGCTTTTCAGGCCCTTCCGTGTTTCCTTTTCCGTTGGTAGGTGGCCTCCCACGCTGTCCTTCTCGCTTGCCACTACCAACCAGCACCTGCCAGCGTTGACACCACGTACCTGAAGATGAATCTGGAAAAACTCCGCGACGATATCCTCGGCCTCCGGGTACCGAATTTTGAGCATAAACCAGACAAAGAAAAGATGTTCGTCCCCGAAGGAGCTCTGGAATCCATTCTATTAAGCTCGACTATTGAAGAGGTTCTGCAGTCATGCGACTTTCAAGGCTGGAGCATTTGCGACATCACCAAGATTGTGGATGCAGGGGGCCGTAAAACACTTTCCATTCTGGTCTTGCTCGGGCACGTCAATCTCATCACAGCTTTCATCGAGCATGATGGTCGCCTGAAGGGTCGTCTGCTTGACTCGGGTATTCCATTTGCCGAGGAGACATTGCAAAAGATTATCCCCGAATGCGCCGCCGAGTTTTACGTCAAGCAATGGGAGTTTGCCGCTCCCGTGTTCTCTCAGCGGCTTTTGGGTAGCAAGTTCGATACCAACACAATCCTGCCATTTACTAAGCGCCTTGCATGTGGCGAAGGGGGGTTTGGCGAGGTTTGGAGTGTTTCTATTCCAAAGGGACACCATGTATTTGATGGTGTCAAAGCCAATCAGGTAATTACAGCCGTTACTTGCCTTTCAATGTTCTTTATCTCTCTAATACTTTCCCGGCACAGAATGCAGAATTTGCACTCAAGATTTTGCAGGCTGTCAGTGAGAGCGCATCTCTGAACCCGGAACACGATGTCCTTGCCTACCTGCATCACGTCAAACACCCCTGTATCACTCCTTTGTTAACGTTTTACACCTACCAAGGCGACTCCCATTTTCTATTTCCCTTGTTTAAGGGTGGAGATTTGAAGCATTTTCTCTCTTCGCAGTCCTGGCCCGGAGCATTTGTCACTGGGGGCGAGGATGCCGTTGGGCTCAAAGTCTACCTGGCACTTGCTGGCCTGGCTTCTGCTCTGGAAGCTCTACACAACTTTGATTGCGCTTCGCTTGGGGTCAAGATGATTGGCTATCACTCGGATATCAAACCTCAAAATATTCTCGTCGACAAAGACAAGTTTGTGTTGGCCGACTTTGGGTTGGCAAAGCTCAAGGATGGTCTAGAGTCTAAAGCTGTACATGGCGACTTGGGATGGTTTTCTGCCCCAGAATGCCAAAGCTGGGCAACCAACTCGGCCAACGGAAAGACTGAGGCTCGCACTGGAAGACTTGACCAGGCCAGTGACGTTTGGTCCTTGGGCTGTGTTGCTTTTGAGACTCTGATATACCTGACCAAAGGCGCTGCTGGAGTGGAAGAATTTTCCATGGCGCGGAAGTATAAGCATGACGGAATTTGGGAAAAGACTTTCTACAAAGAGGGCGATATAAATCCCCCAGTGTCAACTGCTCTGCAAGTTCTGGTAGAAAGCAATGAACCGGGCATCAGAGAGTCCGGCTTGGCCATTCAAAAGGTCCTCTTGATGGACCCGAAGAAGAGATTGACAGCCCTCCAACTAACTGCCCGCTTCAAATTTATTTCTCTCAGTTCTGCATATCATATCACTCGCCAGCGCCTCTTGCAACTGTCTGAGTTTCAAGACCTTGGAGGAAAGTGGGACTTGAGAGTCCAGTGGGCCAGGTTTGAGCAATGGGCGAATGTACTGGGAATAGACATGATGGACCTATCGGGCGAAACACTGGCAGTTTTTGAAACACTCAACCCAGATGTCGCGGCTGTATTTGAGAAGAAGTCTCCTGTTCAATCAATGCTGGACACGTTGCTATCACTCTCATCAAGAAAGGATCCCCTGCCACTGGGGCACCGCATGCGGAACGCCATCGACGCCCTCTGCGCCGATTTACCCCCAGGAGAACAACACAGCATCAAGAACAGGCTCGAAATTCAGGTTTTGGCAGCGTGTAGCGATTTGGATCTGAAAGGCTTTGCCAATTCCAACTCACTTGCACAATCTCTCAACAGCTTCGACTTGGGCATCCTAGCAGCAATTCGAAGAATGCACCTCAAGACCCAGGAGTTTAAACCTACAAATGAAACAGAAAGTTTAGACTCAAATATCAGAATTGAGAGCACACGCCTGAAGGATAAGGAAGATTTCCAGTCCTGCATTACTGCCAAGTACTTCCAACCGAAGAATAAAGGTGGGCAGAAAGTACCTGTTCTCGTTGAATGGATCAAGTATGGCGATCACTGGGGGAGCGAGAAGGAAGGAAACACCCTTTTCAATCGGATAGGTGTACTTGTCTACTTTCTTAATGACCTGCACGGGAAGTTACCATCGACGGGCTCGTGGATCCTGCCGTGTTTGGGATTCTTTCATGACATTCAGCAACGCAGATTCGGTCTTGTATACCAGCTGGAGCTGAATTCTCAGAGTGGCATTATGAGACTTTACGATCTGATAAAAAGAACCACAGATCAACGGCAACGACCATCTCTCGACGACATATACCTGGTTTGTTGGCAGCTTTCCGTGGCGCTTTTGCAGTTTCACAAGTTCAACTGGCTTCACAAAAACATCTCTTCGTTTCAAATTATCATTGACGGCTCAGCAGCTCCAGCCAACAGCCTTCGAGTCTTTAAGATTATTGGCTTCAACTCAAGCAGGCCCAGCGACCCAAATGAGTACACCGAAGGGCCCTGGGCAAGGAAAGACGAGCAAGAAGAGCAGCGCAAGTTCCAGCACCCAGAGTATTTCAACAGCTCAGCCACAACAGCTACATGTAGGTACAGGGCCAGATATGATTACTACAGCTTTGGCCTCGTCCTTGCCGAACTAGGGACATGGAGTGTAGTTAAAAATTTGAAGATTGGGTCGGGCGTTGAAAAGGAGAAGGAAGAGAACGAAAAGACAAGACAAGTGAACAGACGTGTGTGTAAAATATTGCCAAGCCTTGCGCACAGGATGGGGACGAGATTCCGGGACGTGGTGAAGGTCTGCCTCACTGAGGAGGCGTGGCCCAAGCCCAATAATGATGGCTCAAGTGACCTGGGCGCAGACGATGTCACTGCGGCGCTTACTTTTGAGAGCAGGGTCGTCAGGGAGCTTGATAGACTTGCCAACAGAGCCTGATAGCTTAGGTAGCAATGCTTTTTTTTTTCCTCACTCGTCATGCTCTGCATTATTATGTTAGGTAATTGCTTGGCATCAGGCTCTGGTAGTGGCGCATCCATTATGCAGATGTGCGTTACACGGCATAATTATCAGTCTTGCCAAGGTGAAATGACCAAGGTACCTTGTCTTTTAAGCTCGAGTTCAACATGTCGGCTCTTTCCCACTGCTATTCTCTCCATTACAAGATCATTCCCTGAGTAATACTGTAATACTCCAGATCTTGCAAAACCATACTCGCCATGGATGAATCTCCCACTTCTTCATCCGTATTGTCGGCGATGTACTCGCTTCCGCCACCTTCATCGACTTTTTACTCGTCAAAGTCGCCCCATCTTCTTGACCCATCCCAGCAATCACCCGCGACGACCTCCCACTCACCAAACCTCTTGACTTTTCTCTCCCTAGCCCAAAGTTTCTCAGATGTTGGTATCGTTCCCCTGCTCTGGGATCAGCATTCCTCCAATCTCGGCAGAGGAGGTGCAGCACTCGTCAGTCAGCAGCAGCTATACATCGGAAACGACCCTCAAGCAGGATATGCCTTTAAGCGGTTTGCCTCGGAGCCGAACTCCAAACATGATGGGATTTGGCGTGCCCTCATTTCCGAGCTGGCCGTTTTGGGTATGCCAGGTATAAGAGGCCACCCTGGTATTGTGCAACTCGAGGCAGTGTGTTGGGAGATTGACTCCTCTGCAAGCTTCTCTGAAAATTATTGGAACTCGGGCGTGGTCTGGCCTGTATTGATATTCCAGAAAGCCGAGAGGGGCTCTCTGGCTAAAATGGATTTGACAAAGCCACATGGTCGTGATCTGCCGCCTGGCAAATTGGTAATAGCCATCTTGAGGGATCTCGTCAAGACCCTTTGTCATGTCCACAATCTTGGTATGCTGTTTGAAATCCACGTGATAAGGAGATGGTCTTCTGCTAACATTTGGTAGATGTGATTCATGGCGATCTAAAACCAGACAACATTCTGATTTTCAACGACAAAAATAACCAGGGCAACGTTTTGGCCAAGCTTAACGATTTTGGATATGCTACCGCCGGAGTTGGTGCTGACAAGCATGTCATATTGCCTTTTTCCAATGGATGGAATGCCCCCGAAGTCAAAGAGTCTGGTATGCGTTTCACACTCTCAGAGGCAAAGAAGACAGACATGTTTTCAATGGGTCTTATTGGACTCTGGCTCGTCAAAAGTCTTATTTCTCCAACTTCTACTGGTCACGGCTGGGCAACTACAATTCAGGAGCACGTCAAGGCCGACTCGCTGTATTCACATTGTCAAGAATCACTGGATATGGCGGAGCAAGTGCTGGATCCGGAAGACGCCAAAAGCCTTGTCCAATTCTTTCAGCTCTCCCTTGTCAATGACCCTGATGACAGGACTTCTGAAGCAGAGGAACTGCTCAGTGCTTTGCATGATCTTGACAGGATTGTATCAATTTCAGCAAACACGACACACTCGGGTGAGCACTATGAGGATGTCTTGCAGGCATGCCCTGATCTAGATGTGAGTTGCCTATACATTCTTCCTGTGACTTGTGTACCGGTACTCATCGTTTCCAGTTGCCATGGGTAACTTTCACTTTATCAGATGGCGACTTTCGTGTGCGAACGAGCCTCATCAATTGTCTTAAAAAAGCAACCACGAGCCAATGCACTATCTGTGCAAGCAGAGGGGCTCACAACTTGGCCGTTTGCCAGGCAATTGGCTTCGGATGTCCCAGAAAACCCCCTCAGCAGCAGCTCACAGACCCCCAGATCACTGCCACCATATCCGCGATTCGAAACATGGAAAGCAAACACTTTGTAGACGGTAGCGTGAACAAGTACTCCTCGTCAATGTCCGTTTACTTGTCCCAGGGATTTATCTCCAGGGGCAACCCGTCGCAACTCTATCAATTCGTCCCAGGTAATCGCCAATTTGTTCAAGCACTAGAAGCGGAAGCAGTAGCCCTCTCAGACGCACTCGGTGACGAACACGGAATAACAGTGGCGGTCAAGGCAAACCTCTTCGCCTTCTATCTTGACAAGGGAGACACAGCCAAAGCCAAAGTTTTGCTCAAACAACTCGCAACGCTTGACGAATATATTCAATCTAGAACCACCTCCAATTGGATCGACCGGCACTTCTCCTCTCTCCTCTGCATGAAGGTTTTGGCAAAGTCACACGAGGAGAACGGCAACTACGCCGAGGCCATAACCCTGGTATCAGCCATGCTGGACAAGTTCTCACCGCTTGTGCCAGGTCCCGGACCGCACAACGATCCAGTTCCATGTCTAGCCGCCTCTGTCTTTAACCTAACCGCCGATCTCGGCCGCCTTCAAAGCGCCGCCGACCTCCTCACAGAAGCCTCAGCCACGTTCGAAAAGGTCCTGTCCCAGGCTCGAATCTTTTTTGGTTCCTCCTCACCGCAGCTGGTCTTTCCCCTTCTCTGCTTCGTTGACCACCTCGATGAGAAGCTCAAGCAGAAATCAGCAGCCACTAGCCTCCTGGAGGAAGCAAACGGGATCATTGACAGCCGCATCCATCCTCCAGATGATAGCGGTTCTTCAGACCCATCTTTCGACCCGATAGTGTCTGTCGTAAAACTGAAGCTCGGACTCCTCTACCAAAACCAAGGACAATTGGAACGGGCGAGAAGGTTGTACACGACTGTAGTTGGTCTTTATGAGGCGCGGATGGATGTTCAAGTTCCAGAAACCAATTCTCCCAGTTCCTCCGTTCACTACCTCCTCGCCAAGATACTGCTTGATTCTTTGGATATTGGAACCCAGGTTCCAGAAAGGAATCAGTTTGATGAAATGAAAGAAATTGAGAGACAGTTAGATCAGCTCATTCTGGGCCAGTCTCTGGATGGGGATATCACTCAGGCCCACACCGATCAAGATCAAGCAGAGTCTAAAGCAAAAATCGAAACACGCTTGATGATTAGATCCTACTCCATGGCAATCGAGATACTGCAGCTGCGAGATCCCGAAACGGGGGAAATAACGGACAAACCCGCACTAAAAGGCCTATACGAACAGGAGCTAAATTTATTTACGGCCAAACTCGGCAAGGAGCACTGGCTCGTGGCTAAGCTTACCATCCAATACGGGACCGCTCTGCTCCGATGCGACGAACCTTTCGATGCCGAAAGGATGTTGGTTCGTGGTTTCGAGATTGCAGACATGACCGGAAAATTGGACGCCGAATACCTTGTGCAAGGTCATGATTCATTGGCGAGGGTTTACATGTTGCAAGAGAGGTATCTGGAGGCTGCAAAACAGTTCTTGCTTGCAAGGAACCTCGCCAGGGAGATTCTAGATTGTTATGGGGAAGATATTTCAGAAAAGGAACTAGAGGAGAGTTGTATTGACATGTTGAGGGTTGCGACTGATGAGTCCTGTCGAAGGGTTGTTGGGAGTTGGAAGCAAGGTGGTTGGAAAGGGATTGTGGGGGAGTATTGTGAGATTGTGAGGCTGTATGCGGGGTTGAGAGGCGCCGCCGCTGGTGAGGAAGCAGGAGAGCAGGCAAAATTGCAGGACAGACTTGAAGTTGGTGGCAGGTTTTGGCACGCTGCAGGTGTGGCCATGATGCCTCATCTTGACTTGAAAGGTGAATTGTTGTCAGAGACATCACAGACCACCCTCGATCGGTTCAATTGGCTTGATCTAGACGAGGGATCTCGACCTTGTCACGGTTCGTTCTCTAGCGGTATGGCATGGCTTCACTTGCATGGTTGGACGTTTGATCTGGAACAAGAGAAATGTTCCCATCTGCAGCGGTCATTGCAACTGCTCACTCCGTACTGGACGGAGTAGATATTTTCTGATTTAGCCAGCTAATTACCAGCACTTCCTGTTTCCGCTTTCAAGTAACTTGGGCACAGCCAGCGTCACCGCCGTGAAGCCGACTGTGATGAGAAGATAAATCCAGAATTCAGGAGCAATCACCAGCCGACCCCTTTCGAGGGCTTGTGAAGTCGGGACGGTATTCACAAGATTGGAACTGAAAATTGTCTTGTTCGGTTGATATTAGTTGCTGTGGGAAACCAGTCGGGGGAGGTATGGACATGGGCTTACTGCGATCAAGGTAGCAGGCAGATAAAAGATAGTTATAACAGTCAAAGTCTTGACCCGAATACCATCCTTTTGGCTTTGTTCAGCCAGCTTCAGGATCCCCTCGTTGTCTGCTTGCATCTTTGAAGTCAGAGAGCGAAGCACGAGCATGCTTGATTCTTGGGCTCGGCTGCTGTTGCTTATGTCTTCGGTAAGGCGATACTCGACGATTTGTCTCAGCTAGGAAAACACATAATTATGTTGGCTCATTATTTTCTGACACAATATCAAGATTTGTGAACTTACCAGAGAAGCTGTTCCTTCTGAATGGTCCAACAACCCCTTCAACACACTCCTGTAATATTTCACCGACCCCTTGATTCCATCCAAACTCACATACTGCAATTTCGAATTTCCTGCTGGGTTGACTTGATTCAGTTCTTTAAAATGGGTCTCCACTCCAGAGATGGCATCCATTTGTCCCTGAAGCACAAGGAGGGCACGAAGCAGCTTGGTCCGAAGCCTTTGAAGCTTCTGAGCGTCCGAGAAGGAGACAACAAAATCATCGGGTCTTTTCTTGTTGAGCCGGACAAACTGCGCTTTCTCGCTCTAGAGGTAGACAGAATCAGCATCATACTGCACCGTACATGAATGTAGGATAGTCCAAAGTACTCACAATCTCTAGAAGCTCTTGGCGCAGCTGGCTCACATAACCCTTCCAGCCCTCAACGGCCGAAGCTAAAAACATGCAATGCGTCAGACTCGGTTCTTGCTGCCCCTGCCCAGGGTCGCTAAAATTTGCCGTCTTGAATCGTTTCCAAACGGGGTCTGAAGGCTGAATCAGAATCCAAGTCGAACAACCGTTGCCCAGATTTCGCTTCTCGTATACTGCTGTTTGTCGGACGGACCATGTGGGTCCCTCACTTCTGCCATTGCAAGTGACGTAGCGATATGTATAGCAAATTTCTTTTCAAATGACGGTGAATATATTAGAACAATGATGTCAGACGAGAGGAATATCAATCCCTCTTACCATATTCGCCGTCCGGTTCAAGTGAGTCGAGACCAGGCGGGGTGTATCGGCGGTGTAATCCCTCCCATACTTCAGTATCTTCGTCAAGACGAAAGCCAAAGGAGTGTACGCAGTCCAAAAATGGTAAAAAGACTTTTTGTGCCCGAAGGATTTTCACCAAGATCTCTCTGGTGATGAGGAGTTTATCCCAAGAGTGGTTTTGTCTGAGGACACTGAGCTTCCCACGGCTGATTTAGTACCAATTAGGCATGTCGAAGACTTTATAACTTACAATACGACATTGTGTTCTCGGCTTCTGTTTTCTTGTAGAAATGAAGCCAGTGACTCAGGACCGTCGATGAGAATTTCTTTACTGCCGTTGTCTAAGCCGATAGGGTTATTTTTTTCCATTGATTAAGTCTAAGCAGCAGAATAGATAGGCACTGCAACTCACATGTAGTCTCTTCCGGATTGGAATTATCATCTCCTCTTGTTTGGAACACGACCTGGGCGGAAGTATCACTTTCTTCTCGAAAGAGCCGTTCTGAATCCTGTATAAGTTGAGTCAAGATGAAATTAGGGTCACCCATGAACCACGGATTCGACGGCCCGCTCCGCTCTTGTACGTATTGTTCAAGATCCAAGTCCATTTCGAGACGGCAAGACTAGGTTGTGATTAGGTGTGTAAGAAAACTGTCAACTGATATGCTGCGACAATGGGGATACCAGATGAGTTTCAAAATATTTCCAATAATTCTCTGTGGGACAGTTTTTATGCTTTTTTATTGCTACGCCCAGACCTGCCAGCAGAGCTGGGCGAAAGTTGACTGCCAGGTAAGCAATAAATACAGGTAGCTTCTTGGGCGCAGATTTCAGGCGGCCAATCATTTGTCGCTGAGAAAAGAACGTAGCCAATCTGAGCCACCGTCAAAGCCGCCCAACTTGGCCCAATCTACCTAATCATTGACCAGTTGTTGCCACTTTCTTTCTGTTTTTCTTTTACCTTAGCGTCTTGGTTGTTTTCTGAAGGCTCCTTTGCAGCGTGGCGGATGCGGTTGACGATATCGGTAATTGAGTCCATTTTAAGGAGGTTTAAAACAAGAGTGAGGTAGTTCTGCATGAAACATATTCAACTCAATTTCGAGCATGAATTGGGTCTGGTATATTTCTGGCCGCCATAAAGAGGGGTTTGGGAAGAACTGAGTGCCTTTGGTGTGGAAAACGCTGTGGCTTTGAAATTCTAGTGTATCACCATGCATATTAGTAGCTACTAGTAACTAGCGAAAGTGTGCATTTTCGCCGTCAACTATCGACTACCTACTTTTTACAGAGGTCAAGAAATGCCACCATTATAAAGGCAAAATAGCTTGTCAGTTAAAAGGGATAAGGGGCGTTTTGTTTACTTTCAGTACAGTTGTTTCCCCGGAGGACCCGGACCATCTGTCAGTGTCAGCAAAAAAGCACACTAGGAGAAGATGCCTTTTTGGGAATAAAATTCCGTTAGGCCGACGCGGCAGCGCTAGTAGGGGTCCTTTCAGACACCCAGCCGAGATCGCATCTCACCGTCTTCAAGGCCACGTTCCGCACCACGTTTTGTGGCGCACACCCGTCCGCGCTATTAACAACGACAGACCAATGATGGCCATGAATATTACGGGATTATATGCAATATGCAGCAGTGTGCATGATATGGATTACTAACGTTGAATTTTGAACCCGGTTTGGTCAAGGGAGCGAACAGAAAGCATCATCTCGCAGATATTGGTATGGACATCAGTTAACAAATCAGAAACATGCCAAGATATAAAGAAACAATGCCGATTCTTCGGTGGTCGTTCTTGGTAAAGCTTGCTTGACATTGACAAAAAAAAGAAAGAGAAGCAAACAGAAAAAGGACAGGGCTCGGCCGATGGGACATTGCGGTCGGACGTGCGGAGGGGATTAGCCTAATAAATCCATTCTTATCAAATATCAACCAACTGAAAGCACGGTACTCGGACCTGCTGCATATTCTCGGCGGTCGTCTTTGGTTACATTATGGGAGTCTTTTCGCACCAATTCATGCATGTCTCCCTTCTCTCCCATGCGACGAGGTGGCAACGACATGACATCTTTCTTGCGCCCCCCAATTCTCAATATGTCTGTGAACCCTGCAGCTACCCGCCAAGCCCCATGTCGAACCTCTCGGTCAACTTTCCGCCCTTCCTCCATCTTGGCTGGCACGTGGCAGGGAAACGCAACCCCCCTGTTTGGCCCGGATTACGATGACAATGATCTGCGTTTTGCTCTCTGCTGCTGTGGTGTGCCTGTCGAATCCCGTTCACTAATAAACGTGAGAACCCCGCTCGCTTTTTTGTTTCTTCAATTTGTTTTTTCTGTCTCACCTTTTTCTCTTCATCCCAACCTTGTCCCTCAACGTCACACAACGTGTGAGGTCAGGTAAGACGGCCGTTATTAGGCAACGGGCATCTTTGCTGTCCTTTCGGAGGAGCACAGATTGCTTCATTCCCGGAAGAAGCATCATGTCGAAATAACGGGGAGCCCAAGAATTTTACGAAACAAAACTTTGAACATTCCCTGGAATAAACAACATCAACAAAAATAAATCCAAACATAAAATCCTTGATCAAAATGGGACAAAAACAATCATCTGTGGTGCCGGTAGGTGCAAATCTATTCTGCTGCAATGCAAGACGGTGAAACTGACAATGTAAAAGGCATCATTCTACTGTCCCTCAACCGGCGAGGAAGTTGATCATCCCCTGGGTCTTTGCCCGCACTGCCAAGCTGCCCACGACATCATCTGGCAGTCAGTCTTCGTTTGTCCCAACACGGGATACCGAATTGATTCGCCCCCACGACGACCCGACAAAGAATGCACGTCATGCTTCCAGATGCATCAACCATACAGCAAGCGAGTCTTCGTCTGCCCCGTTACCGGCGCCCAGATTCCTCATCCTCGGGAGACGGGAGGGAGATGTCAAAAGTGTCGACGCAGTCACGAAGATAACTCGACTCCAATGAGTAGCAAGGAGGCCGTCTTGTCAAGGGGGCTAAGAGGTTGAAGCTACCTGCTTGGGACAGGAATCGGGAGACATGGAAGCTCATGAATTTTCCTTCACCTTTTTTTGTCTTTTTTGATTTCTCGGATTTCGATACCCATTTGTCAATTCTGTATTTATTCTCCTCTCCTTCATGATGGCGTCCAGGCGTTTGCTTTGGTTGGGCACTTTCAATCAATGTTGATGTTTCCCGGTTACACCTTGAGCGAGCCCATTACACACACCCAACGGCCGAGGGAAATGTTACTCTTTCAAATCTTTTTTTCGTGCGAGGGAATCAGTATTTATATACAATTGCAACGTGCCACCACATAACAACCCACCGGATGCAAGCCCAGGCCGCTCTCGATCAATTGTGCTTGGGGCGGGAAGCAATACGACGTCATATTAGCCTGTTGATCCTCTTCGAGCTGAACAACAATTAAATATGCAGCTGCCAAATTGATTTTTGCGGGGAGCATTTTATCCATATATTGCTCGCTCCGAAAATTTCCAACTCTTGCCGCCATTAAGATTATTAAACTTCTATATTTGTCACTTTCAGTGACATTCTTCTCACGCTACTACTACTTGACAGTTACCCAACAAATTCTAGACGAGGTGAACTGACAGCTGAACAGCTCAAAGGTTGACAACAGACCATCAGGAGCACTCGCAACCATGGAAGATTTTTGCAGACGATGGAACATTCCCATTCGGTTCTTTCCCGGTTGCTGCAGACCGGCAGCTATGGCCGGTCTCTTTTCCTTTCAGCCATGTAATTATCTTATAAAGAGTTCCTATATATGAGACTTGACCCCATCCTATCGTTCACACCTGTATCCTTAACCCGGTTTTCGAGTTGGGCACCATCCTTCCGCCAAGCGACTGCAACGGAAAACGCCGATCTGGGATTCACTCTGCCATGGTGTCTTCAACGACTCTTAGAGGGCTCTTTGCCTCTGCGTTGCTGTTTTCAGGGGCTTCGGCAGCATGTAGCAAGTATATCGAGGCACACCGGGGTGACACTTGTGCCAGTCTGGCGCAGGAAGCAGGCATTACTGTGGGACAGTTTATTCAGTCGAACCCGGGAATACCGAGCTGTGATAGTCTGGTGGCTGGGGCTTTTTACTGCATCGAGGGCAAGGCAGATACGGCTCCAACTCCGAGTACCAGCGCTGCTCCTACCCAACCCACCTCTGGGTTAAAGGTCAGCACAGATGGTAACTGCGGATCAGGGGTAACTTGCCAGGGCTCAGCATTCGGAAACTGCTGTTCGGCCTATGGGTTTTGCGGAAGTACCTCTGATCACTGCTTGGGCAACTGTCAGGCAGCTTTTGGATCTTGCGGTCAGGGAGCTATCTCTTCGGTGACACAATCACCACCAATCACCACTCCTCCTCCGGCCGGGTCAGTCACCGTTACTGTTACTTCCACCGTCGGCGTCACACGAACGGCTCTCATCACCAGCACTGTCACAACAACGACGGCATCAACTGTTCTCACAACATCAACGGTTCGCGTCACTGCCACGGCTACAGCTACAGCTACTGCCACGTCCACTGCCACGGTTACTAACACCATCCTTACCACTGCTGTCGTCACAAACACTATCCCAGTCACAGTCACCAACACTGTTCCTGTCACATCAACAACAGTCCAAACAATCCGCACAATCGTGACCCTCACAAACACCATAATCGAAACATCCCAAGCAACAGTAACGGCAACTTCAACCGTCCGCACAACCCAGACAGTCTTGAGCACAAGCGTCGTCCAAGTAACTCGAACCACTCAAGTCCCAGTAACAGTCACAAGCACCGACTACGACATCGTCACCCTCACTACCGTTCTCACCTCTTGGGAGACATTAACCAGCTTCAAGACCTCAACTATCACCACCACTAGCACCAGGACAATTCAGACTGTTATCCCGGTTACTGAGACGCTGACTAGTGTTCTAACTACAATTTCCACACGGATCGTGACGGCCGTTGTCACGACAGGTACTTGCGGTGGAAATCCGGGAGTGACTCTGGTTCCGACACCTACGAGGCCTGGAGGGGTTACTTCGACGCAACCTTCTGGAGGAAAACCGACGCAAACTTTGCCTGGGACGCCGAGTAATTGTGAGTTTATCTTTCCAAAATCTGAAGAAATTGTTTTGGGGGATTTTATTACTTGACTTTTTTACTTGACTGGCAGGATGCATAAACATTGGCTTTCTTTGTCTCGGAAGACTTCAGACGAGCAGGAGGAATGGGATCTTGATCAAAATCATAATCTAACACCCAAATTTCCTCATCACAGGCCGAAACTACGCGATAATCAGAGAAGACGACACCTGCAGAAGTTTGGCACAGAGATATAATTTGACCTTGTTGGATTTGTAAGTTTTTTTTTCCCCTCCCCAAAAAGCTCATCAGATATGGAGTAGATATAAACCATCCGCAACGTCTTTTGACGAAATCCGGGTTTCCCAACCGTCTTGATAATGAACAGTTGACTAACGGAGCGAATAGCTACGCCCTTAACCCTTCGGTGAGCAAAAACAATATTATCGGCGGTTTGTTGTGTACTTTGGACCTCTTACTAAGTGGTCTTTGTCAGATTAATTGCGATGCTTTGTGGGAGGGATGGTATGTGTGTGTTGGGAAGTAGATAATGTGGAGGGGAGAAGGAAGGAGCGGGAATAAAATTTGATTTGCATCAGAATGCGTTTTGTGAAATGTGACATTGTGCAAAATGACGTCTTATCATGACCGCTACTTGAGAACAAGGATGTCGCCGTCAAAGTCTTCCAGCTGAAGTTCGAAATCAGTCAACCCCTGGATACGGTATCCAGGATACCTCCTTGCTGGATCTCACCGTATCTACCTACAAGTATTGGTGCGTTCTAGAATCGCAAGATAAAAAACTTCCCCTACCCCTAAAAACCCAGCAGCATGGAACCGTTCCCTGTCTAGCTCAGGTGCGGCTGACGGTTGGCCCTTGCTCCAGCTAGGGGACCGCTCACTTTAAATATCGCTTAAGATCAATAGCTTCAATCCAAATGCCTAGAAAAGGTAACGTCTTTGTTCTTGAGTTGACAGTAAACCAGCTGAATGACGGGGAACCGGGGATAGGAGATTGAAGGCATCAACAACAGGCAATAAGTTCATCCACGTTTGGACAATTAGCTAGCTTACTGATGGGGCACTGGAAATTGACTGCAAGAGCAAAGTAAAGCATGAAAATAAATAACAACAAAGTTCCCCAGTCTTCAACTCCATCAATTGCTTCATCAGAGAAATTTTGCCCAAGATGATTCCCGCATCATCATCCTCGTCCGTCACCGAAGTCCCAGACACAGGCGTCAACGCTGCAAAACTCGAAGCAGCCAACCGCTACGTCCGCTGGAATTTACTCTTTCTCCTCATAACCTTCAACTTTCTTCTTTTCCCAATATGGATGCCTCTCGTCCCTTACGTCAACCAAGCAACCAACATCGTAATCATCATCACCATAAGTCTTTTCCAACTTATCTGGTTAATAGCCACCATCTGCGCCATCCGTCGAACCCTAGCTCTCAACAAACGAAACAAACTCAAGACTCAAAAATCCCAAGATGTCGAATCATCTGCCACAACAACCCACTCGTCAATCCGTCATATAGTCGCCATGACCCTCTACAAAGAACCCATGACCGTCCTTCAAACAACTTTAGACTCTCTGACACAACAAAAAGACGCCTCAACCCGCACCTCTGTAATAATCGGCATGGAATCCGCCACCCCAGAAAAAGAATCCAAACGCTCCTTAATCCTCGACAAATACTCTTCCAAATTTTTACGCATCATCATCACTTTTCATCCCTCGAATACCCCCGGTGAAATCCCCGGTAAATGCTCAAACATGAACTACGCCTGTCGTCAAGGTTTAGAGTCTCTCCGTCAAGACCCCGATTATCACTACGAGAAATACGAACACATTTTCACAAACTGCGACTGTGACGCCGTTTTCGATCCGGAATACACATCTGAGCTCGAAACTGAATATGTCAAACTCGATGAATCTGACCGTCATTCCTCAATCTGGCAATCAATAATCATTTACAAACGAAACTCTATGCCGTTTTTCGTCGACATCACAGGAGTTTTACGAACATTTTTCTTTATGGGCATTTTGATTCCATGGAACATTAATCCAATGTCTCATTATTCCCTCAGCGTTAAACTTTTGGAAGATGGAGCTTTTACTCATCCAGCATATCAAATGGAGGATATAATCGCTTTGATTCGCTATACAATTCTTTCCGGCCGAGAAATCCGAATTCGCCCCTTGAATCTCATCTCTATAAATGGTCCGACCTCGGGCAGTAATTACCTCGACGAAATCAAAGAATGGGCTTTGCAGATCAGAAGATGGACAATTGGTGCAGGAGAAGTATTTCATTACTTTATTGTCAAAACATATCGAATGCCTTCGTTGTATTTGAGCATCAGTTGGGCGACAAGGTTTTTTATTTATTACGGGCTGGTTCTCTGCGCGAGTGCGATATTCTCGATCATCTCGCCGATTTTCGTTCAGATTATTGATTTGACTGTTGCTGGGGAGCATGAGAATATTTTGGTTGGAGATGATATCTTCCAAAAGATTTGTTTCATTTTCCTTGGGACGCAATACTTGTTTTTGTTGGTTGTTACAGTTTTGGTCAGGTGGTGTTTACCCGTTCCCGGTGGGAGCGACAACAATTACAATAGGGGATTCAAGGGGGTTGTCAGAGGGTTGGTTCATTGGGTTTTAATGTTGCCGACTATTCTTGCTTATAGCTTTGTTGAGCTTTATTCGTTTTTTGAGTTGGCGTTTAGGGGGAAGGATGTTTGCAAGCATAAGGCTGCTAGCAAGAATAATTTGGTTCTTGTCAAGGACTCAGGGAGTTCTTAGATATAGCTGTACGATAGAAGAAAAGACAAATTGATAGATGAATATAGACAAATGAAATAGCTATATAAACTTATAGATAGACCTCACAATCCCATACATGTACACTATGCCCTCCTAACATAAACCTCCAACCCAGATTGAACAACAAAAAAGGACGCATTCGCCTTTAGAGGACGGCCAGGATGCGCCAGTTCAAACCGATAATCTCTCAGCAACCTCGGAACGACCTTGTTAATCTCGAGCAGCGCCAAGTTTCTTCCAATGCAGAGATGACTTCCACCGCCAAACTATCCCAATTGTCAGCCAATACCCTCAAAAACTGATGACTCCGGTGGCTGTCTTACCTGAAACATATACCTCTCCATCCTCTTACTCTTCTCCTCATCCTCCAACCACCGCTCTGGTCTAAACTCATCTGCATCCTCTCCAAAAGTTTCCTTGTCGCGATGCAAAACCCATCCGTTGGCAGCAATTGTAGTTCCTCCGGGAAAGAAAACCCCATCAAGTTCAGCACCCTCAGGCGGGACGAGTCGAGTGATGTTGAGCCCAACAGCCGGTCGTACGCGCATAGCTTCTTTGAGACAAGCCTGGAGATAATGCAAGTTTTGTGATTGATTCCAGGAGATGTTTCCGTCGGCGGGGATTGTGCCGTCTTTTACGGCTGTCTCAATTTCCGTGAGAAGGTTTCGATAGACGGGGGCGGAGTCAAGGATATGCCAAAAGAATGACTGCATTGTCGAGGCGGTAGAGTCGGATCCAGCGAAGCTACAGGAGTCAGTATTCCATCTTGTAATGGAGGGAGCCAAAGCAGAAAGAAAGGGAAAAGAAATATGAAAAAGAAAAAAAAAAACTCACATAGCGCCATGAGCAACAGCAAAAACATCCCCCTCCCCAAACCTCCCCTTATCCTTCAAATGTCCCTCAATCAAACTAGCCATCAAATCCTGTCTGCCTCCAGGTCCTTTAACTCCCACCCCTTTCTCAAAAGGCATCCTTTTCCCCATCTCCTCCAAAGCCATCCTAGTAATCAATGCATTCTTCGTACTCAACCACGGAACAAACCTCCACAACGGATTCCTTCTCAGCAAAAAATCAACTTCTGGAACCTGTCCCACAATTCCATTATACTTTTGACTATTATCAATAGTCTTGATCGCATCATCCACATCTCTTCCTTCATCCAAAAACCCAAACGATCTACTAAACGCAACCTCTCCCAAAACATCAAAAGCAAAATAATGTAACCAATCCCCCAAATCAAAAGTCTTGTCTCCATCCAAATCAATATGCTGTCCAATCTTTTTCGCAAGTAACTCAATAGTATCATCAATAAATGGACTGAGTTCCCTCATCGCACCCATAGAATAAGGAACATTTGCAACTCGTTTCTTTTGAGCATGTACATCCTCTCTGACCTCTGTAAAGATATCCGGGTTTTCAGGCGGGGGAAAAACACCGTAAAAGTTTGTTTTAAAAAATCTTTTGCCGGCAGATAATAAAGTACGGGCTGCTTCTGGCGAGGAAACGGAAACCTCGTCGGGTGCGATGCGGACTATGGGCCCGTATTTTTTATGGAGGGCAATATGTTGCAGATGGGTGTTGCCTGATGCGACTGACAAAACTTTCCACAGACGAGAGAAGGAGGCTAGGAATGGACCGGGATAATGACGGAGGGGAGAAGCGTAACGTTTGATTAGGATGCGAAGAAAAAGAAAGGTGAAGAGGAGGGTGAGGTAGTGCGTTTTGAGGAAGAGGAGGATGGTGGGTGTTGAAGGGAGGGACGAGATGCTGAGGATTGCCATTTTGGATGAAGAAGAAACAAACAACTGTTGAAGTTGTCGTGTTTTGGCGCTGATTAGAGTTGATAAATGAACATGGCTGAATTGATGAGAGAAAAGAAATGATGATGACGAAGGATGACCAGAAAGACGGGACACCAATCAAGGTATATACATATTATAAAGGCATTACAATTATCCCATCCACCCACACCACCACACACACCCACCTCCAACAATTAATCGCACACACTTATCTGCCGATCCCCGAGCTCCTCGATTATCCTGCCACCCTGCAATGGTGTGTATGTTCGCCAAGACAATACCCGGATGAAGCATCATTCCATCAATGATTGGTCGATATCATGTGGGAGACGGCCTTCGCATCAAGTGGCGTTCTGCCCCCACCCATCAATCATTCGGACTCGGAAGTTAAAATAGACTGCGAGGAAATCCGGGGAAGTTGCGGAGAAAGAAAGCGTCTCGGCGAAGCTCCTAAGCAACAAGTGGAGAAGACAGCGAATACCAAGAAATCATCATCACTCATCTTTAACCTCACATGTTTATATTCGTGAGTAAGAACAAAAGATTGATTGATGATGATAATGAAGGAACTTTTATCATTTCCTCCCTCCCATCGGGTTCAATCCCACCATACGGTCCCGACCGGACAAGAATACCAATTTAACCTGATAAGAAACCATATCCTTAAGCAACCAATCGTAATTATGTGAGACGGCATCTGGTGTGTGATGCGGAGAAAGATTACGAAAGTATTACTATCAGTTCATCGGCAGTTGATCTACTCACCCGGAAAGTTAGTGGCTAAAACCCCCCGCCGTGTGACCATTCGTTTGGGAGAGCTTGGTTTGGAGAGAGGAAGACAACTGGAAAGTGGGGCACACCATTTTTGATATTGGGGTAACCAAACACGCCAAGCAGTGTTCCGTCAAGTCAAAGTGACTTGGTCGTCACACACACATCGGGGATACCCGCTGGTCTGACCTATTATTCCTGGACCGAGCACCGCAAAGACGGGTTTTGCATTACGAGCTCTAACAAACCTGAATTTTTCCCCTGGTTTTTAAGCCCAAAATTTCACACTTCAGAAAAAGGGAAAATTTCAAGAAAAATTGTATAATACAAACAATCATCGCAGGTTTGATTAATGCAAAATAAAATAAAATAAAAGGTTAAAAACTGATCAGGTTGTGGTGATTTTGGTAGTGAGAGTATGTCTCAAGCAATAGGTGGGGCGCGTGCCCTGTCACTTGCCGGATCCGGTAGGTGGGGCTAGATGCGGGGTTGGTGGATGAACATGTTTGTTGATGCTGCTGCAGATGTCGTTCCAGACCATTGGATCTATAAACTCAGAGATATCGTCATTTATTACAAGTCACATGGATGATTTGAAGGTATCAATCAAATCCCAAAAAATGTTTTATTCCACCATTGATCAATAAAGTTACTACAACACAAAAATCATTCTTTCCCTTCATTCCATTATTTTACACCCAGGATTACTTGACAATCTTGACCGCTCAAACAATGTACAACATCCCTCATCATCAGGACCTGTACAAAAACTATACACCGCAGAGAAAAAGAGTGAAAAACAAAACCAAAACTAATTGATGACCCCCAGCGCTATGCAAATTTCCCTAAGGACAGGTGAAAATAAAAAGCGCATGCCGGGAGATTTAAAAAAACAAAAAACAATTCTGATAATATGAAGACATTGAAAACATTGGGTATGGGGTAGTTGTAAAACGACGATGACGATGATGACGCTGGGGGAAATCCGGGAATGTAGTGTGGTGGTGGTGCTGCTGTCGAGACAGATCCTTTCCCCCGTGACTTTTCCCCCCAACAAAAAAACAAAACCGCACTCCTTACTCCACAAAAACTAGACCATTATTGAAAACATACAATGAACAGAAAAATCTCGATTTTGAACAAAGACGCTCAAGGTGTCTTTGGGCGTTTCCAGAAATATTGCTAAGCATGAATATTAGTACAATCCTACCGGAAGACACGAAGGCGAGAAGAGTGCATACCTTGTGCTGCTTCCTGCAGTTGCGCAGGCTGGGCTTCCGCAAACCGTCGGTGACCGCAAGTCTACGCTGCTCATCGGTATCCTTCTCCGGGACATAATAATACTCGCTCTCGAGAGGCTTGCCCGCCGCATCCTTTCCTTGGCGTCGAATAATTCCAATTGCCGCGGCATCTTCAATAATCATGCGAAGACTATCCTTGGAAAGACCCTTCTTTTCTGCGGTAGGAAGGTTGTTCATGATGGTCGACAGCGGGGTAGATGAGAGCCGAGAAAAGGCCAGCTGGTTGACAGCGTGATTGGTGATGTCAGCAATGTGGGCATCACCGAGGCCGGTGAGCTCGGCGACAGTGAGAGCAGGCTTCGCAGGGCTAGAGGGGACCGACTCTGCCTTGTCGTTTGGCGAGGAGCTAAAGGACTCTTCGGGTACTTCACCCAGCGGGGCGCGAGAGTTGTTGCGGGATTTGAGGTTGTTTAAGCGGGGAGAAGCCGTCGAGAAAGAAGGCATGCGACCAGAAAGGCTGGCTCCAAAAGGACCAAAGGAGTGGGCAATTGGGTCGTTTTCCGCATTGGGATCGTTGTCCTCCTCCTCGTAGTCGGAGTCAGGATCACTCAGCTCACTCGAGAAGCTTTGTGCGGGGTCGGCCACGAAGGTCTCTTCCGTCGCAGCAGCAGCAGTCAACTTGGGGAGCTCCAGCTCGTCGGCGCTGTCGTCCTCATAAATCTCCACGTCCACGTCGTTATTGCCGGGAAGAAGGTTGTCAAAGCTGGCACGCGCTGCGGGAGTGGGAGACTCTGGACTGCGGAACCGAGTTGCTCTCCTCAGTGGGCTGCCGTGAAGGTCTGAACCACCGACACTCCTTCTTGGTCGGGGAGACTCATCCCAGTCGCTAAGATTGGCAACGACATCTGGGTCCTTATCCCGTTGCGGCCATTGAACCAATACTCGGGCGTCGTGTACGTCAACCATGATCGCGAGACCCTCCGTCTCTGATGTGAACGAATCTCCTTTGGAGAGCTCCCATGTCTGTCCCTGGCAGTGAAGCTTGAGTCCGTTCCAGCCGTTGCAGATAATCTCGATCTTATTGGGTTCCAGCGGCTCAGACGAGGGGATATAGCGCGCCTTGACGTGAACTCTGCTGATTAGTCGGTTTGCTGAGAGTTGGTAGTGAGAAGAATTGCTCGACCGTCCCATCAGGACAGCTTCTCCATTCTCGTTAAGCTCTACGATTCTGATGCTTTTAAGAGGGGCGCGTTCAGACAGGTTGGATTGGCTCCTCTGTGGTGCAGGTGGGCAAGCTCCGACGCGTGGGGGGCTAGAGGACAATATACCGGTGCTGGATGTCGGGACTGGAGTCGGGTACTTGAGAAAGGCATCCAAAGTGGCCTGCCTCTTTGCTGGTCGGGGAAGTCCTGGTGAAGAAGAGAGTGGTTCGAATGCAGGGAGGAGTGAAGTTGCGGATCGTTTTCTGCCTGCCGTAGAAGGCAGTGTGGGCTCGAGGGCCTTGCCGAGCTTTGAGGGAGAGTAGTCCATGTCTTGTCGATATTCTTATATCATGACAAATATTGTGAATTGAAGTTGTGGTAAAGGTGGAAAACCTTTTTTGTAGAGTCGTGCCTGGGGAGAAAATGGAGTATCGCGGTCACGTAGAAGCGCGTCAGTGTGCGGTCTTTTCCCCAAACCCCTGCTACCGAACCTGTCGACCCTCTTTGGGATCTCGCGGTATCCTTGTAAGTTGCAGCTTCAGGAGTTGTTCTGAAGAATGAGAACAAAGTACCCAAATCTACCAGAGTGAGTAAGGAGAAAAAAAGTAAAAGATGGCCTCTTCGGAAGAGACCCTAAAAGATACAACGTAAGTAAAATAAAAAAAAGAGGCTTGGGGTGAAGTGGGGATTTTAGATTTAAGAGAAGAAGAGGGCGCGGCAGGTTGTGTGGTTGAAAGCGTGTCTGCGGGTCGTCTCGCTCGTTGCAGAACGCGATCTTGTTCAAAAAGAGGAGTCTTTGCCGTGTGTGAGCCCGTTGCGCGTTTTGGCGTGCCTCTTGACCGCGTCCAATTCCAGGGTTCCAAGGTTCTTTTTGGTGGCTTCAGCGGGTCAAGGACCCTGTCTCACCGCCTATGGTTCAGCGGGTTCAGCGCCTGTGCACGGATAATGACGTATTAAACAGTGCCTTACCGCCTTACAAATATTATCCAGACGAACACCTGTTGATGCTGGCAAACAATTGGAATTGATTGATTGATTGAAAGCCGTTTGAATCGAGTCCGTTTTTTTGATCTCTCACTAATGCACACCACCAAGTGTTGTCAGCACAAGATGCAGCAAACCTGATGCAAGAAAAATTATCTGTTTCTCACTCGCCAGTCCGCCAACCTCTCCTTCCCCACGCTCCACCACCATGGGCACCTGGCAAAAAGTGGTAATTGGTCGCGTTTTTTCGCACCTGCCCTGCCCTCTCAAAACTTCGCGATTCCCAAAAACCCCACTGACCCCACGAAGGAGTTTGGTTCCATGTCTTCTCTTGCCAGTTGGTTTGACACTGGACAGGCCCGTCGGCGGCTGTTCTGCCCGGTGAGACTTTCGGAAATCACAAATCCAGTTGGACAATGCCAATGGCATGTGCCCATTTCGGGCCATATCACAGACGCTGCATATTCAAAGATTCTCTAACAATTTCCAGATTCAGGTTATAAAAAGGTCGTTCACATGGGATACACAATCAGGTAGTATCACAGTGGTACAGAATTGAGGATGATGGATGTCGTGATACTTGACTAGGTTCCAAGTATTGGTCTCCTATTGCAGCAACCAGCAGACAAGGAAAGTCAGAAAATGTCGAGATGTTCTCAATTCACATTCGTATATGTATGTTCCAAACTAAAACAAGGGCGCTCTCCCCGTAATAACCAGGAAGCCGAATACCCAGTTATCCTCCCCCCTCCTCATTCTGTATTGACAAGTAAATCCCATGTACTCCTTCCCATGAATTCCCAATAATAATAACAAGCTGCTAAACGACACCCACATGCCCATAGGCAAAATATAAAAAAAAACACTAGAGCCCCCCAAAAGCTCAAAGATCATCCCCAACAAATACAGCAGGTCTCGGCTCCGATCTCCCCTTATTTCTATTCAACGGACCAAAAAAGTCTCCAAACGCCTCGCTCAAAATCTCCTCGCTCAACTGCATGTGCTCCCCAGGCGCAGTCCTAAACTTCAATCCACCCTTACGATCCAACTCCCTCAAACCCAGCCAATCCTCAGTATAAAGCTTCCTGGCCCTCAGCGGAGTAGATTCCTCGCCGACAACCTCTTCAAACCACGAAGTCTCCTTGGGAATAACCGTCGTGTCGTCCTCAAACATGTACATGACAAAATTCTCCAGCTTGGCAATATTCTTCTTGTATTCCTGATTCTTTAGGGGCCGCTCATTGTTGATATCCGCCAAGAAGTTCGAGTGCTCGAGGTACTGATCCAGCTGTTCAGGGTCGCGAAAATATTGCGCGGGGACTAACTTGCTTTGGACCGTTCCGCTCCAGGGAGACCCGTTGAGAACGGCCATGGCGACTCTGCACACCCAGTCGGTTGGGGAACAATCCCGGAAGCGGACGATGCCGTTGTGTTGAGAACCGAAAGTGACGAGACTGCGGACAGGGGGTTTATTGCATCGCTCGACGTAAGCGCGGAGGAACTGGCCACCCTGGGAGAAACCGACTGCGTCGATTGCGGGTGCGGTCGAGAGGATGGGGTGCGCGGCGATGTCGGCGCATGCTTTGGCGACGTGGTCGGTTACGTTGCCTACGAAGGAGGCGTATCGGTCGCGCGCGGCGTTGTCGTCCATGCGGATCGGGTAGACGAGCGTTCCGGGGTTGATTTGATCGGCGAGCTCGGCTACTTTGCGCATTCCTTCTGCGTTGTAGGTGTCGCCGAGGCCGTGCCAGATGACGACTGGGAGAGGGGTATCATCGTCGTCGTTGTCGTCTTCAAACCGCCTTTCGAGCGGGCTGGCGAAGGCTGTCGCAAGCAGCGACCCAGCGGTAAGTAGCAGTCGCAAGTGATTGCGGATTGCCATTTCGAATGTAAGGAATTGTGATAATGTTACAGAGACGAAAAATAAGATGGAAATTGAGGTTTTGGAATGAAGCGCCTACAAAGGCAGAGGTTTGTTGAAGAAGTTGTGGTAGTCAGCTCATTCAGCTGCTGTTGTTGTTTGTCTCAGAATTGAGGTGGGAGGCTGTTGTCCAAGAAGGCAACGCAATGCGCCAACAATAACTGCAGGGATGTGAGCTCAAAGCTGTGCCCCGCTTATATTGAAATATTCTGATTGGTTGAAGGAGGTTGTTTTGTGACATTTCCTTTGCAATTGTGACATTTCTCGCTCCATCAACATGACAACAATTGACCGCTTTTACGTTATTGATTGTTTCACTGTCTCTCGGTCTTTCTAATAATATTCGTTTTTCTCATATTCTGAGTTCTTCCATTCATAACTATTGTATTTGCTGCCTTTTCCCGAGCCGCCAGCCAGCGCCAGGCCATTCAGCTACATCATTCCTGCCATCAACACCCCGCCGCCATCTATTCACATCTTTGAACTGTTTCCTCTCCTGGGTCCGACTTGATCACTTCCTCGTCAATTGTTGCTGATGTTGGTTTTGGTGTCGCATCATCTTCGTCCCATGTCAGTCTCTTTGAGCTCCACCCGCTCCCGGACAACCTCTCTAAATGTTTACTTACCCCTTTTGATGCATTGGGGTCCATCCCAGAAGCTCATATTTCCCAACCCATGAGGAGCCGTACAGATAGTGACTCCGCATATTTTGCAGAATATTTTGTCCTTGAGTTTTCCGCTGGCTTTATCAGTGTAGGTAAACAACGAGATCAGGTCGTCGGGCGATTCTAGCTTGATGCTCTGTTGGGTGAAATAGGCTGTCTTGAATTTATTGTCAGCGTTCATTCTCTGATATCAGCCTCGATGGGGTATGAATAACTACCATTCGGCCGCTGACACCATTTGCCTTTCGACAGTCAGCACAATAACACGCCACTGCATCTAGTGGGCTGGAGACGATAATGAAGCGGACGCCTCCGCATAGACATTGGCTGTTGGAAGGTTCTGCCATTTTAGAATAGTGATAATAATTTCTGCAAATATCGGGATGAGAATCTTTTGCCTCATATTCTTTCTCTCTTTTTTCCACTCAACATGAACCTCATTTGACCTCGCTGATCTAACCCCTTTTCGGCATCTTGCATTCAGAAACAATGGGATTACTGAGCCTTGCCTTCTACTATGTGCTCTCAACTCTCATCCTCACCAACCAGGCTTTGCCAACAAGAGATTCGTCTGACACTGCTTGAAGCTGTCAACCATTTACTGGGGTTTAAGACCGTTACACGACAGGAGACTGCATAATTGGCCGAGCTTTACGTCTTATTCGTTATCAAGCTCATGTAAGTAATCAGATACATTGATGTACCCACTCTGAGTAAGACTAAGGCACCCATTAAACGTCATAGCATCAAAATACAGTTTAGATAAGAATTGCTAACGCCCGAAAAGGCCTAAGGTTGCTCAACATCTTCCGTCAGAAATTCATAATTCCCCTTCCTCCTTCTCAAACGTAACTGATCTCCCGTATTCTCCAAATCCTACCCGAACATCGGCTACATCCATAGACTCCATATACTTCTTGACCTGCTTATCCGGCAACTTGCTAGTCCAAGTCATCCACCGCACAGTATCCTCTCCTCCAAACAGAGGCCCCAACGCAGCCCACGATCCCCCAATGACAACCTCATCAGCCTTTAGATGAAATAGGAAAAAAAGAGTAACGACAAATATCAACAACAAATGTATCACAGCAAGCAACACTATGATGAGTGCAAACCGACTTTGTACCGGCATATCCACCTTTGTGAACTTTTTTATCTCGGCCTGGGTCGAAGCGTTGAAATAGGGAGCAAATTCGTAGCATGCAGTTGCCGCGTACATTGTGATAATTGCCTGGAAGGCCTTGGCGATTCTTCCTGTGTCTTGGGGAACACTCTGGAATATCGAAGACTCGATCGTCAATGGTTCCGTTGCCTTGCGGGTGGATTTGCTAATGGACCTGCATGCTACAGAGCAGAACAGGAAACCTTGCAGATTTGATAGCGCTCCGAGGTCCGCAGTAAAAGCATCCACGAGCCACATTGGATAAATTGACATGTCGGAGTAGCCCGATGCTGCTATTCCGGCCGAGTCTCGGACGGGAGGGAGTTCTGACTTGGGCGTGGTCCATGATTCTGGCTTCAGCAGAAAATATATCCCGCGGTCACCTCTAGATAATCCCGATGAGTTGGAGGTTGATCCCATATGGGTGCAGACGCTTTTGACATCAAACTCGGGCTTCGAGTCGCCTGAGGGGTTTATTCCTGGCGCCGTGGCTATTTTCCACCGGACTGACGGCTCTTTGACCGCCTTTGGCCTTGATACTGAAGCTGCAACGTTTCTTGATAGCGGAGTGACTACGCATACTGTGATGCTAAGTGAAACATCTTTGTTAAATTCAAGAATTGCCCACTCTCTTGCCCCTTTTGCGGATGAAGCATCGACACGTTTGACCCATGGTTCCGAACCCTGGCGGATAAAACTGTACCCCAGCGAGTCTCCCCATTCGATCTGCCCTCCCGTGGTGTTCACAAATATGTGTGCCCTGGAATAAGGGTCCATCGAGTAGAAGCCACCTCTTCCCGAGATATTTGGGTCTAACGGGGATCTCAGCCGAGGTGAGCTGCCCAGTCGACACACAGAGATGGGCTATTTCCTGATCTCGTAGTCCCAGTATTGACCCCGAATCGCCTGGCGAATTGTAAAGATGCAGTCAGTAAATGTGTGGTTGTCACTCTTTTCTAACATTGGCGATCCGGTATCTTTCATTTTGTGATCTGTCCATATTCTACCTGATACTCCGAATGCAAGGGTTCCTTCGATAGGGGCGAACTCGATAAAATCGAACGAGGGACGAGAGCAAACAACCCTCGTGTTAACCACCGTCATCTCCCCACGGTATGCGAGCGTAATCTCACGCTCAGCTTTGTCAGATATGGGATAAAACCCTTGAATAGACGTGCCGGTGTCACCAAACACCTCATCAGGCTCAACGGCTCGGTATAGTCGGTGATGACAGGAAAGTGGTATTCCCGAGGTTCGTGGAGAATTGACAGCACTGGGTAGAGAGGCCCTTCCCAGAACCTCCTCCTAGAATTAAGGCCATAATATGTTGTGACATTTTGGTGCTCAATAGATACATTTGCTCTGCCGACATCAGAAGGCAGGGCAATCAATGTACCCTGAAGAACGAGTGTCACAGCCGCCATGAGCAGTATTAACGTCCAGGCGCAGACACCTGCGGTGCTGCGGACAGTCGGGAGGTGTAGCAGCAATGAATTCGGACCGTTATTTGTGACTCGAAATACAGATATCGTGGGCGCACTGAACAGTCGAACGTGTTGGTGTCTCAATAGTAGCGCCGTTATCATCGATTTCGCAACGATCCCTTGTGCCGTGATGATTGCGCGCATGATCAATGCGATGATCGTGATGGATCTCGTCAGCCACCCAGAAGCGACGATTCTTCTCCATACAAGATTGTTTTCGTCTGCTGTCCAGAGGAAGACCAAGAAGGAGAGACACCCAAAAATGACCAGTGTCCCTCCAAGAACGATCACAACTGAGGATTTTCCCAACCGATCGATGCCACGATACCCCTCTTTCCTTTGCTGGCGTCTTTTGTCGGCTATATTTCGTCGGTCGCTACTTGAAGTGATCCATTCTGTATTTCGGCTGAAGATCGAGTTTCCGATATATCTTCATCATTTGTGCACTCGAGATTGACAGACGTAGAATTACTTGGCGAGGCCATTTCAAGGAAGCTTTGCGCCGGTAGGTTGTCTTGGTTGATTGAGGTGTAGAGGAAACATGACGGGCCAGCAGTTAACTGAAAGTTGGGGGACCACGAAAGCCCAACGGCAGCTGCACAAAACGCCACATTGAAAAGTTGGGCTGGGGCTAACTGGGGCTGAGCATGGCCGCCCAGCGGCATGAAACTGCCCACATGTACGGAGTATTTTTGAGAGAAACCTGGAAGCTACCAATAGAACAGCCAAGCCCAGCATACGCAACCAGTGGTGCGGCTAGCAAAAGCTAAACTTATATATAACCTTTCCTTTATCCCGATTTTCTTGACCTTTATCATTGCCTGGCATATGCGACATATGATTTTAGGCTTAGTCAGTCATCTCAATATCGTCCCCACGTCATACATACAGGCCCGCTATCGGACACGTACTTGAAATACTCATTACAGCTATCATATAGCAAATGCAGTTTTGCTCCTGTAAGAGGCATAATACCTCGGCAAAGTGACCATACGTACTCATATTACATTTAAACACCGGGAAAAAACCAGACGAGATTGCATCATAAACATGCTCAAATCTTTGTTAACTTTACAACTGTTCATCATACCTCGTATTAAACAACAGTAGAGGTTAACATACTCCAAATAACGTAGCTATCGCAAACATAAAACCTGGAAAGTCAAGGCAAGAACAGACGAAGTTAAATGCTGCAGGAGAGCAAGGACTTACGCCTATATAAATACCACCCCTCCTGAGCAAGAGGGCCTCCAGATTTCTTCTCCATCGAGGCAACCGCTTTTATAGGTCTTCCTCATTATCGCAATTAAACGTTTCAGGTTCCTTCAAACGACACCACTCCACCATGGACAAGATTCGGAAGACGATATTTGGCTCTAAATCCACCCAAGGCCAAAGTAGAACAAGTACAGGACTAGAACACCGGGAAATAGAATTGCCAATTGCAGAAATGTCACAAAGGACGTCGCAAAATCGCTCCCGCATACTGTAAATTCAATAATATCATTTCTAAAAAATTGTAATGATACTCTGACAATCCGCAATATCATTGACCCTTTAAACCACACGACACCGACACTCTCAGTATTTGAACTCGAAAACTCCTTACTTTTGCTCACCGAAGCATTCAATTTTAACCCCCAGGTCAAGCCTAAGCACCATGAAATTCGAGATCAGCTGCCGAATCAGATTATAACCCCCGCCGGTAAATTAAGAACGAAACCGTGGTACGATGCCATTTATTTCGATATCTGTTACAACCTGCACCAGAGGTAGATACAGACTGAAAGGCAGTAAGCCAAAGGGTAGCTTGACAGGATAATCGAAGGTTGTGGCAAGCGTCTCAGACAGAGGGCTCACTGTCAAGAACAGGTTGTTCTAACAAAGAGCTACTGAGAGTAGATTGTAGACAAATGAACTGTATTGCTTGCGTGAGGAATCAGATTCCTCGGGACGGGGAGTGCTGCGCACTCCCCCTACTTATAGGAAGTTATCTACATATGTTTGCTAAGTATCTTTGTACCCTGCTCTGTGTATCTCCTTGTTCTCCCAGGGAGCACCAGAGTTATACAGAGCATCCTATGATTGGCTGCACGGGGACTTGCGGGTCTTTCCGTCCTTGGCCCAATGATTGGTTGAGGTGTCCTGGCACCTCGGGAATCACCCAGTGATCCCTGTGCGAGGGGTATTACGCTTGGGGCGTAACAATATCCTCGAACACCAGCCACATCGTTTAACGATTCCTGGGAAAGATAAATGGTCACAAAATGGCTGGTGGCCCGTGGTTAAGTAACGGACAATGATTGCTTATGAAGCCTTACACATTTTGGACTTGCTCCTGGACATTGGATCAACTACAAACCCGGAGGGATGGGGCGTAAGACAGCGCTCGTTGGAGGAAGCCAAAAAACGCTTGAAAGCAATTCATAAGAAAAGCATGGCTATTGAGGGTTTAGACGAGGGCGAGACTCCTCGACTACATTTCATCACAATCTATGTGGGACTTCTCTATGCCGAAGGTGAGTCTTTAATCACCATCCGAAAGATGAAGAACGTTTAATAACCAAAGAATTATGACTTTTGGCTAACATATCTTCCTACAAACGTGAACTTGTTAACGAACTCGATCCACCGAGCAGCCACCCGAATTCAACTCGCATTCGGAAATGGGTGTCAGCTCGCCTAATTTCTTTGCTACTGAAGGCTTTAACTACCAGAAAGGAGTTATCCAGAAGAATGGAGTGTACCGTCCTGCCCGAGCGGTACCTGGCCTGGAGGACCGAGTAAATACAATCCTCACGATGCTTGAACAGACAGCACTGAAGCAACAGCCCAAGAAATCCAAGGAAGAGTGGCCCGGTAGCCAACCCTCCAGAAATAGTTCGACGCGAGAGAATTCCTCCACGAGCCAGAGCTTACCCCAACGCTCAAGCGGTCTAGGCTCATCATTCAGAAGACATCAATCGTCACACGGAAAGTCCCAAGCCGCAACCATACGAGGGAGAGTATCAAGAAACGGACGCCCTGCTTTGGTCTGGTGAACAAGGATAGCAAGCGGAAGAGCTCAAGAAACCGCTCCCAGAGCTTCAACCTCTTCGGGTTACTCATACAATACTGTCAATATACAACAACCAGTTACAGAGGACCAGCTGACCCACAATTTCCAGAATATGCATATGGATACGAGGAAATATCACGGTGTCCGCTTTTAAACGACGAACAGCGAGCTATTCATGGCGGTTAAAGCGAGTTGGATTTTATACGATTGGTAGGGAATGACTGAATGGGTGAGCTGGGTTCCCCAACAGGAAGCTTTTGTGATTCTCATTTTTAGAAGCAAAGCATGCATGGCAGTCAGAGATTGGTAGCAGTATTTTAAATACCTGCTTCCCAGGTACCTATTCTTTGCTGCAAATGCGCATAGGAAGGAAGTGAACCTTATTTAGGTAGATCTTGGGAATGGAAGCGAAAAGCTACCTATGATGTCGACGAAGATATGTTGGTTTTTTTTTAGAAACCTTTTCTTTTCTTTTCTTTTCTTTTCTTTTCTTTTTTTTTTTTTTTTTTTTGATTGAATCTCGACCTAAACTACATTTCCAAGTTTACTATACCTAAAACCTCGAAGGTCGTTCTGTATCCTTGAGAAAACGAATGGTCAGACATGTTGATTTTGAGGCTCAATATTTATTGGCTATGTGGTCCTACCGCACCTTCGATAACATCACATAGACCAACTGCTAGTAAAGTCTCAGGTACTAAGGTGTCGGTTCGTGATAGTGGGACTCAAGATAGCAGGTTCGTAAATACCCTGTTTAGTCAAGTAGGTACCATTGACATTGCCTTGCAGCCCGGGCCGTTAGTGAGGGCGCAAAGTGGGATTTTGGGGAGATGGGTACAACTGCTTGAGTCTAAAAAACACCAGCCAAAGGGGTGTGACTGGTGAAAGCAAAGAATGTTTCCTCCGGCTGACATGAAAATATGGAGAAAAAAAATCAAAAGATAAAATAGCCAGTACTTAGTGTCTAAAAATGCTCGGAAATATCTTCCTCTTCGGTTGAGTTATCACTCATTTCCCGTGCTAGGTGCAGTGATATGTGTGTGGTTATTTTGTTTTACCACTCATCCCAACAATGTGCAAATGCGCAACTTGAAGATACGAGTAAGGATACTAGAGTGCCACTTATCATATAGGTACCGTTTAAGTTAAGTCCTGATCTACGGTACGTAAGCCTAACTTCCCTGCGACTAATCACCTGCCAAAACCGGCATCGCACGGGGACAAAGTTGTATGTGCGGGTTTAACCCGCCCCTCATTCAGTACAACGCGCGTCAATCCGAACGGAACCAGCGGTATGACTCTTTTCATATCACTTACCTCTTGGACCTGGTTTATATCTCACATCTCACTCCATTTTTCCTTCCTTCAAATCTCACATCCTGAGCCCTCTTCTATTTCTTTCATATCAGCATACTTGATAAAAAAAGTTTCAATCTGGAAATCACCATGTCCTTCCGCATCCGCGACGCCGTCCCCTCGGAATCCAACGATGACGCCAAATTTACCGTATCGGCCTTTGACTCGTGCATCCCGCACCTCTCCTCAATCGGCAGCGCCGCGCAATGGGGCACAACTCCGCTGTCGACGGTCCGGCCCGAGTTCATCACCCGCCACGTCAAAGCAATCACCGACGGTGAAAACTACCGACTCACCGGCGAGGGCGCACCGATTCGTGTGCTTATCGCCGAAGTTGAACTGCCTCCCACGGATGACAGCCCGGGAAGACTCCGGGTTGGCTCGGCGACGTTGCGTGCCGGGTACTTCCCTCAGTATGTGCTGGACCAGCCGCACCTGCGTGAGGCCACGAGCTCGGCGGCAAAGGAGGAAAAAGGGTTCATGTACCTCGACATCCTTGTCACCGACTTTAGCGAAGCAACAAGGCCATACCGCAGAGGGGCCGGAGCCGCGCTGTTGCAGTATGCGAAGAACTGGGTTGGAAAGGAGCTGGGGATGCAAGTGATGTATGTCGATTGCTGGGCAGGGAACGAAGGGAAGCTGGTTAGTTTTTATGAAGCGCAGGGGTTCGAAAGGGTTGATGGGTTTGTGGTTGAGAAGCCCGACAATGAAGAGAAGTGGTCAGGGATGTTGTTGCGGATGGATCTCAGAAAGGAGCAGACGTAAGGGTCTTTGATACGGCCGTTATTATTGCGGAGCTTAAAATGTTGTGTTGTCCGGATAACCTAACCCGTGTTAAATGTGTGTAGCAGGAAGATCAGACGAAGATCATGGGGTAGAGCCTTTCTTTATTCACTTACAAACTGTCCATCGCTTCATATATTGCAGCGAAGAATTAACAAAGAGTCGAATTGACGTGGAGTATTCATTATCCAAACGTAGCTGCAGACAGAGAATGAGCTGCTTTCGTGCAAGATAGCTATAAAGATATCGCTCCGCCTGCATCGTCCAGTCCGAATCATGTCTTTAACTCAATCCACTGCAGTCATTTATCATAAAACCTGGCTCCTTCTCTCAGCTGCTGCACTGAATTTTCAAACTCGACGAATTTCACCATGCCAAACTTCAAGACACGGAGGACGCCCAAGATCATGGATTCCAGCTCCAAGGCAAGCGATTCCACAATCTCTGTAACTATTGTACGGGCGGAAAGTGTTACTCAAAGAATCTACATCATTGAGCATCAACTTCTTTGGCTGGACCCCAAAGTGGCGCTTCTGAAAAAACGCCCAAACGATTATCTCCGCAATTTTGCTACCGGATTTGACGACGTAAAGCGCCGCTTCTGGGCGATTATGCACTTAGTGATAAGCGACATTGATGGAGAGTGGGATGGAAGATTGAGGGACAATATTAGCAGGAAGGATAAAAACGCACTCCCATCTATTCTGGATCCTATATCATACTCTCTCAAAAGTTACGACCGAATCTTGGGAATTACCGGCGACGTCCTTGATCCGTCGAAAAACACTGTGAAATTGACGACTTTTGCAACCAGTAATGCCATGGGACAACTGGAGACCGCATTTCCTTTCAAGGATCAACCTATAAGATTACCTCCGCGACATGCCCCGCGATCAAGGACGGGCGACTGGCAGCGCCAGGCGGTCATCTACAGTATTCCGCTCAAGGGCGATCCTAATCGATTTTATGGCTCGGACGCGTGGTCTCCGACGGGTTTCTGGCCAACACTAAAACTGGGGTTAATGATATGTCGGGAAGCACTGACTATCATGAGCATAATGTTGTCTTCAATTGATTCAAGTGATACAGGTAGTAAGGGTCCATTGAAGTCAAACAAAAGCATGTTGAAGGACCTTTGTATCGTACTCAAAGAGCTGGATGATCTAAAATTCAGTGAAAAACAGCGGCGTGATCTTCTGGACACCCTTGTGGGAGTTGTACTTGCGCAAAGTAAGCCAATACCCGGCCTCCTCTCCACCTTGAAAGGACTGGTATATCTTGCTAACCATCCCCCAACACTTAGCCACAGTTTCTAAACATTTGAGCTTTACTCCCCAATGAATGACTTTCGATTACATCTCAACATGGCTCTCAAACCGTTATCAGCTCTTCGACCGGGATAGGATTGTATCTGGCGAGCACCAGGTTAACAGGGCACAGTTACTAGAGGTGCAAGCTCATCGTCGAAGTACCAACAGTCGGCAGACGAGAATAACCAGGCACAATATTACCAAGGAGGTTATGAGGAAACGGACACCTTGCTTTGGTCTGGCGAACAGGGATAGGGAAGTCCTTCAGGGACTCCTTCGAGGGCTTCCACTTCTTCCAGGTATTCAAAAAGTACTGTCAACATGCAACAACCGGTTCCGGAGGACCAACTGAGCAAGGGTTTCCAGAATATGGATCTGGGCACAAGCACCCGTCGCAGGCGTCACGGTGGCCGCTAATAGAGGAACAATGGGGTAACTGCAGCTGTTTATCGTGTTCAGAAAAGGGTTTGTTAATGTACTTAACTGAATGGAATGGGCTGGCTCCCACAACACGAGGCGTTTTGTATTTTTGGGAAGAAAAACATGGAGAGATTGATAGCACTTTTTAGATAGATTCTAAAACAACCAGATGTTTTGGTACATTGATGAAGTCAGCTTAACAAACATGAACTCGGACATCAACCTAGAGCGCAGTCACAGTGCACAAGTCCCAAAAAGTACCTAACCAAAAAGTTTTTGTTTTTGGCAAAACAGGCTATCTATTCCACAAAAGAATCGGAACGACTTCAACTACCTAAATCTATGTACAATCTATTCCACCCGCCCTACTGTCCTCCCAGAGCATGTCCCCCCACATACCTAGGAAACCCACTATACCCAATCCCCAACTCCCCACCAAACGGTCCCTGTCCAACAATCTCCTTCTCCCTCTCCTTCAACTCCTCAACATCCCAAGCAGCAAACACAATCTTTCCATTCAAAAATTTCCCCTCATCAGAAGCAATCCAAACCAAAGAATCAGCCGGGAGCGAAATATCATCAAACCCAAACGGCAGCTTAACACTCTTGAACAACTCCCTTGACATATCCGTGTCCAATAAACCAGGATGCACGTGATTGATCCTCACAAAGGGATTCTCTGCGCCGAAAGCTTGAAGGAGCTTGACTGCAGCCATTTTGGACGAAACGTAGGCTCCCATTCCTGCGAAAGGAGGGAAAAAGATCCCCGCGGTGGTGAGGTTCACTAGGACGGAAGGATGTTCCGGTGGGTTGGAAAGGACTAGAGCTTGAGCGAGGGATAGTGTTCCTACGACAGTGGTTTTATATCCATCGAGAAAAGTCGAAGGATCTGCGTTGATGAGAGGCACTACAGGGGCTAAGACGCCTGCAGCGTGGATTAAAGTGTTGATTGGACCATGGGTTTCTACGATTGAGGAAAAGATGCTGCGGAGTTTAGGAGAGTTGAGGAGGTCGACTTGGTGGGTTGAGATTGTGACAGAGGGAAAATTGGCGTGAACCAGGGAAGCGGTTTCTGCAAGGGCGTCTCCACGGCGGCCGAGGAGGATGAGTGCTTTCGGGGAGGAGGCGGCGAAGGAGAGGGAGGTTGCTCGGCCGATGCCGCCTGTTGCACCGGTGACGAGGATTACTTTGCCGGCAGAGGAAAGTGCGGGGAGGGTTGGGGAGATGGCTGGATAGGTGGAAGAGTAGGTTTTTTTGGTGTAGGAAGGCTGTGGAGCTGCCATGGTGGTGGTAGTTGCGAGATGTCTGTGAAGAAGATGCTTTGATTTGGGCACGTTTGAGTAGAACAAAACGCTTGCTGGAATAGGATGCAGGAGGTCACAATAAATAGTGGAAGGAATCGGGTTCCTCATGTTTGCTCTCAGCTCCTTCTTGTTGGTTTCTTTATTGAATATTCCCCCTCTCTGCCCCTGCTCGTCCCGGTGATCTCCAACCAATCAAGGGATTCCGCTTTATTCCTCCTTCTCCGCAACAGCCCAGGCGGCTATTCCAACGTGCTCGTTGTGTACCTCATTTGAACCAACAGAACAATGCAGTCATCATCTGATCCATGCCAACCTTTCTTGCGTTCCAAGCGATGAATATTCCTGCAACATTTCACAGCATGTTCAAGCTTTTCTGCCTGGATCAGCATCGGGATCGACCGGCTTGGCTGAGGTTTAATTGGGTAACACATTATTCATTTCCAGAGCTCACCGCCTCTCTGCTGTGTTGGGGTATTATAGATGTTTGGGAACACGGATATAATTTTGCTGTTATTTCCGACTACAAGACACTCCGCTTAGTTGTCTGCTTTGTTTTGGTCAATCGAGTTCAATGAGTTGCAAGTCTGAAAGTCCTGTATCTATTGGTAGCCTGAGATGTATGCAATGATGGAACAAGATCCTTCCACAGCCACCAATGAGAATTTTAGTGTGGTGTGTTGCAAAAGGAATGGTGCACGATGACCGAAGGACCTTACTTTTCAAATGTGAATGTTGACCACCACTTTCATATGGTTCTAATCCTGCCTCCTTCCCATCTCCCGGTCTCTCCTTCTGGGATCCATTGCTTGAAGATGCCTTCCTTGAACTCTTCGTCCTTCCCTCTTCCTTCGTCAGGGAGACATGGAGTCGGGTGACAACTAATTTCCCATCCCGCATGATGCAATCGAGCCCTCTGAAGAACTTCTTGACAGATGGATTATTATCTCGCTACATCACTGAGAACTCCTCGCTATCATTGAAACTCAGCTCAAGTTCTCAACCCTGCCAAGCGAGCCAAGCTACAGCCAAGCAAAGCTTAGCACCCACGACGTTGTTGACGGCGGCTGTGAGGCTGTGGAAAACTTGCTGACTCGGATGTGTGTAATCTGGTTGATCCACTGGATGAAAAGGGTTTTTCCTTCTGTGGTTCCTTTTCCGTTGGTAGGTGGTCTGAATCACCCTATCTGCCACTCCTGCCGTTCACGTGCTAGCCACGTGACCTGCGTCCCAGGTTTCCTGCACCAGACAGAATGAGACCAGACACTGGATCATCGTCTAAGCTACTAGTCTGTTAGTCACCGAAATCTGTACACATATGATCGCAAAAGGAACTATGGAACGTAAGGGTGCACAGCTCACCTAATACCCGACCCTCACCTGAGATTAGCACTGGAACCTTGAGCACTCTGCCAAAATACCTTGACCCTCACTCCGAGAGTCCGGGAACAGACCTGGAAACGATTAGGCACACTTTCACATACCTGTTTGTTTGTCTACTTTTGCGTTATTGCTCGCCAGATTAGGAGGTTTTATACCTCTATTCCAAAATTACCTTTATATCCCAAGCCCTATACAAAGGTAGTTTTTGGAATAGAGGTGTAAAACCTTCGAATTTGGCGAGCGATGACGCAAAGGTGGGCGAAACAAACGAGTATGTGAAAGTGTGCCTTATTGTTTTCAGGTCTGCACTTAACTGCTTACTGAAACTGTCGCCATATCGCAATGGATAGCAGCAGTACCGAGAGTGGCATCAACAGCCCGTCCTGGTAACATCGTTTGCTGTACACAGAAGACAGCCTTGTTGAGGGTAGTCTCAAATCTTTGGCACCTGGATCTGTTTGGGGTGGCCGCCGGGTCGATCAAAGGAGACCGCCACGGTATTGTACCATGGAAACGCACAGGATTAGGACCCTGAGTGGTAGATGGCATCTCACCTGGTGAGTGAACGGGTCGACGCCTTGTGTAAATAGACACCGGAGGAACACGAGCCGTTTGCCAATGCGCTGGATTGTGACTTTCGTTCCCAGGGCATCTGTCAAGCTACGGTGGATTTGGAATCTATCGAGGCTGCCCCTGACGTGGTGTTAGACGCGGATCGTCATAGTATCTGGCATACGCCGCCACACTGGATGGACGGGACCTTCCACTTACGGAGCCGATTATGAATTCATTCAGAGATGCGGCTGTGCGAAGCCCGGCCTGCGGCTTTTCTTTATCACGCCGGGTTGGCGGCGATTGCAGCTTGTAGAGGCATTGGAGGTGGGCGTTCCGTATCGTAATTACGTCGGCATGGTTCCTGTCGAATGAGAAACGGGAGCTTACGCAGGAGATATCTATCTGTTGCGGGATGAGGTCGCAGGCTTGTGACAGGCATCAACTTCAAACGTCTGCCGACGTCATCCCAGTCCCCCAAGCCTGCAACAGAAGCTGCTCGATCCGACAGCGCAGGCACGACAGATGCCGGACAGACTCACGCTCACGTAGCCAGCACAATGCGTCTTGTCACGCCGGAGACGAGGTTGAATGCGGAAGACCTTCGCCCCGAAACTGTGTTTGCCGATGTTGCGGCCGAGTGGCTCATGTCGCTGGCTCTGGCCGAGAAACTTCAAGGAGAGTTGGGTGTTATAGTAAAGGCGTCGCTATTTGTTGAATGTCCTGCTGTCAGCGAGCTGGAAAGGTGGCTGGAAACGTGACCTTTAGATGGGAAAGTGAGGTCCCACAACTTGAAGCAGCTCAAAGGATTGAATCGAGACTGTCAAGAATGGATTCTTGGACTGGAATATACCCAGTCTATGTAGTGATACAGAGACCGGAAGGCCAAATGTCAAGTGGACCAACGGCCTGTGTTGGAGACGGCCGAAGGCCGAATACGAAGTTTTATTCAATGTCCGACTGGGAGACTGGGACCGGGTTGAAGCCTTCTGCTGTGATCTGAATCATGCGCAGCCGCAACAGATTTTGGGTGGAAGAAATAATGCAATAGTGCAGATGTCAAAATTGCCAGAGTCTTTCATTGACCAAGCAGGTGAAAGATTGATGCAGGTGCCTGGGGAAGAGTAGGAAAAACAACCTCGGCGGACTGGCCCAAAAAAAAAAAAAAAAAAAAAAAAAGCTTCAATTGGCTCAAAGTCATTTGTAACAATTCTTTTCTGGGAAAAACTTTAAATTCGGAGCTCCAGACTGTCCGATAGCAATCCGCTCCTTCCCCCTACTCCGTTACAATTAGATAAATGACATCACCATCTTCTTTCCTCTATCTCTCAAACACCTTCTTCAACCCTTCAACCCTCACACTTCCCGCCTTTTCCTTCCCCTCTTCAACCTCGAAAACAAACAAATCAATCGCATGACCTCCATATCTCAACTGATCCACACCAGCCCACGAAAGACATTTTTCCTCCCCAGATTCAACCCCCAACGCACCAAAAACAGCCCTAAACGCCACTTTTCCTGTCCTCGCATCCCTCCCCATAGGATATAGCCAACCGCCCAATTTCACTCCTTCTGGTAATCCAAACGCTTGCCCAAAAACCTCTAATAAATCAGTTCCATTACTGATCAATCCACTCAATAACAACCCTGGTTCCCCTGTATCATCTAATTTGAATTCCACAGTGGAATTATCACTGCCTTTGTAAACCCCTCCAAACCTATTTTCTGCTTCATTACGCATTATTGCCTCTGCTGAACCAAACCAAGCATTATACAACTTTTCTTGCAGATAGAAAAAAGTATTTTGGCCACCATTACCCGAGAGGAAAGAAATACCGAGTCCGTGATCAGGGGATAAGGCTAAATGGCTGATGTAGGATTGAATCCCTCCTGATTTTGTATAGAGATCAATTACTCTGGTTTTGTTGGAAGTTGTTGTAGTGTTTATTTTTTCGCGAAATATTTCCCAGGGACGACCGACTGAGACGGATAGAGAGGAAGTGTGGGAGGTTGGATGAAACCATTTACGGGTTTGAAATGGGGGGATGATGGAGGAGAGGAGGATTGATTTGCCTAGAGTTGAAAGGTCGGAGAGGGCTTGGTAGTATGCTCCTGCTCTGTTTTTGTAATTTTGTTAGTTCTCTCTTTTTTGAACTCCTTCGCTTGATTTTGTCGAGGATTGAGGTGAAAGAGAAACTTACGGCCCTTCCTCGCCGATGTCTAGGTCCCAACCGTCCACAATTACTGCGTTCGTGTCGTTGGTCGGTTGGGTGAGAAAGGTGCGAGTGAGGTTTAGAGGAGTCAACAGTTCAGATTCAACGATGGAAGAGAAGAATTCCCCGGTGATGTTTTCTACTGCGTAGGCTAAAAGTTGAAAGGCGACGTTGGAGTAGATTGCTCCTTGGTATGGGGGAATGACGGTTGGTTTAGTAAGAAGTTTGGTGAAGGCTTCTTCTCGGGTACAGGGACGATATCCGTTTGAGCCGCATCTTACTATTTCGGTGTCGTTCAGAGGTGGGAGACCTGGCAGAACGGTTTGGCCTGGTAGTGTGGCTGAGAGATCACCGAGTGCGTCTGGAAAGTGTTAGTGGACTTGACATATTTAAGAAGGGGATAACTTAACAGTCTCGACCAATGCCAGTCATGTGGCTGGCCAAACCACCGAGTGTTACCTCAGACCAATCTACCCCATCCAGTGGTGATTCTGGTGCCGGCAAAGCAGAAAGCTCCGGAACATATTTGGTGACGGACTCATCCCAGTACTTGTCTGACAGCTTCGACAGTATAGTGTAGACAGTGATGAGCTTGGAAATGCTGCCAATTCTGTAGAGAGAGTCAGAATTCACCGTGATGTTTTGGTCTGCTCCAGTTTGGTGGAACTCGTAGATGAGGTCGTCCGAGTCAATGGAAAAGACAGCGATGGAAAAAGTCGAAGTCGTGTTGTCCAACTGCCCACTTTCCAAAGCATCAGCAAGAATCTTGTCAAATGTCTCCTTTGCTGTTTCAAAAACTACCGATTTCGAAATATTTTGGACAGCCGGGTATGCTGGTCCGTGGATTGGACAATTTTGAGAAGCTGCAAAACCAAAAATGACGCCCAGAAAGAGCAATAACTGCAATACCACCGCCATCATGCTGGCCAAAACGAAACGTCCAGTGCAAGCCGTCAAATGAATAGTAAGATCAATATGAAGAACTCTGGTCCGAGGAAAAGACGGCTCATGATTTTGTTTTGTTTTCTATCCTGGTCAATTTTTCTTGTCTTACCTTGAATTGTGACCCTTTCCTATTGCAACCATATGCATGCGACCATTGAATCCGCCATGTCTCTGATATCTCGTGTTCCATTGGTTTATTTTCCATAGAATATGCAAGCCTTCCCTTCCATGCATGATGGATGTGTCGCACCAATACCACTCAACATACATAAAGTGCTTGTCAGCTTCTGCATGTGGACGGGTAAATTTTGCCCGATATTGCCTCCACGTTTCTGTCGTGATTCCGTCTTCCCCGATTTCCCCCCATTCTGTGCCACACACGGGTGCTCCGCCTTGCTGGGCAAATGCCACCCTGACCACTCTCGGTATCTGGACGGGAAGTTCGAATCAGGATCAGGCTATGATGCAATGCAATCGGATAATTCATGTCTGTCTTGCTTTCTATGGTCTATCTATATCGTGATTCATCAAACTTCCTCTACCCTTTGAACAATCTGCACCGTCTTCATGGGATATGATATTCCCTGTTGGTCATCTCGTCGGAATTGAGAAGTGGTGTCGGCTTCAGCCCAGGAAAACACAGGTGCATCGCTGTTTGAAGTTCCAAAGCTCCTCCTGTCCACAGTCTTTCTATGGTGATTCTCTGTGAGGTTGGTCTCGGAGGACTCTTGTTGCATGTTGGTTTGGTCTTTCGTAGGTCTCCGGCCACATATACTTTTGAAGAATTTGAACTCTCCCAACAAGCTCCTATAGATTGGTGCGCAGCTGCACAGAATACTTGTGGCTTGTTCGGCGATGTACCAGGTTCCATTTCTTGGACTGTTGCCTGTATTGGTGAAGCCTGGTCAGAAAACTGTGCAAAAGTAATGCTGACAAGAAGAGTCAACTTACCAACCGTCCCATATGCTGAGGCAACTTTGACAATGCCAATAACCCCAGATAGGCCACCCAAAGCGAAAAGAACTCCCAGCCTTAACCTGCTGCTGACTGGAAGCTTCAACTTGACAACCATCCAAACTGCCATGCCAACCATGACAAAGTCAAGGGTCGAGTTGGCAACACCAGCCGCCAGAAGAGCCTGACTGTCCAGACACTTCCCTGGAATCGTCGGGTTCCATGCTGCGGCGACAGGCTTGCACACAAAGAGACCGATAAAAACAGTCACAATGCACCATGCAACGAGGATAGCCCCAACAGAGTATACCCATCTCATGAACCCCCGGTTGATATAGAATATTCGGCGGTAGAGGAAGAGCACGCTGAGCTTCGTCGCGGTCTGATTTAGAGTCGACTGAGGCATCATAATGTATCCGATCTTGTAAAGCGCCTTGATCTTGTCGATTGGTAACATGACGCCGTTGTGGTGTATGTTCTTTCCGTTCATGATGATGAGAACTACACTTGTTAGTTCGGTCTGTTCAGCTCAACGCCAAGATTAAGATGACTTACCAGCCAAGAAGGAACATGAGTAAATCAAGAAGGTAACCAGGCCGACCAAGGCTAACCAGTTCTCCACGCCGATACTCTTACCGGACCGAATAGTCGAGATGAAGCGTAGGGCAACGGCGAGGATGCAAATCGGGATAGACGCCACGGTGACCACAAATCCTTCACCGTGCTCTCGGTCGTCAAATATTTCAAAGGCCATTTTTTTTCAGGATGAGGAAAGATGGAAGAATCCGAATGCACATATCATGTCGGCTCCTCCAGGGATTTGTAGGTTGTGGAGTCCCATATCCAAAATCGCCGAGACAGAGAGTTTACGTACATATTTGTATACTACCATACATGTTCTCAACTTGCAATGTTTCTTGTGGACGGGAAGTCTGGAACTTGAGCTCCTGCTGACAGTTGGGTAGGTAGCATCCAACGGGCCAGATCCTGGTCGGGACCATTCCAACCCCGATTATTTCATGTGCGAGAACTCACTTGACGCTGCTGTGCAACCTGCTCAATTTCAGCTGCGACTTTCGGTCTTGGTGTATTGATAAGCCCATTGGACAGCGACTTAAAGTACATGCCACACTTTTCCTGGTCGGTTTTTAGGTCTTTAAAGACTGCAAAATATCAGCGAATGCAACCCTGGACTCGCTAAAGTTCACTGGATTTTGCTCGGTGAACTAGCACCAAAACTTTGGCAATGCCACAATCGTGAATATTGCGGCTGGTTTCGAAGAATAGTTTCGGAGTTGTGCAAGATAATTCTGAATATCAGTTCCAAGGAAATATCTTTTTCCATCTAGTTTTATGAAAATAACAATAAGACGGGGAGAATGGAAGAAAACCAATCTAGACACAAAATATCACGTCAAACCTGAACACGGCTGATCTTCTGTCCGTTGATAACGTTGAGTAACATTTGACCCTGAAAATGTGGGCAGTGACATAAGTGCAAGTAAAGTAGATTGCGGGACGAAACCTGAAAGGTGAAAGCACCGTTCAGTTGGTATTGTTCTAGAAGGAAGGAACGTGTTGATCCAACGCGCGGGTAAGATTCAGGGCATTTAGCCAAATTGCGTGCATATCGCGCAAACTGAAGGAACACTGACGGTGGGAGAAAAAGACTGCCACATGTTGAAATGGCTACCATATTTTAACATCGGGCTTGCCCTTAGTATTTTGCACTTGCATCATTCCAGACTTGACACATGATACTACACCATGTCTGCGAATTCCTTGGAATGTCAGAGCCAAGAGATGACAGCACGATTATCAGATTGTTTAATCAGAACATATTGATGTCAAGCATTTCTTTCAGTGCTTTGTCAATCCTCCCTTCCATAGGTAGTGATCATAAAAAATGAGGTGGCCTTCCTTTCATTGCGTTCTTAGTGTCAGCAACGAAACAAAACGTCATAACATTTATAACAGGATGGCCATGACATCCAAAGGAAATAACTGTGCCTTATAAAGCCGCCATTTTGTTAGCCTCCACCTTTTTCAGTAATCTCAGTTCATTTTGTAGCACAACATGAGTGCATCGCCAAGAACTCTACTCGAGGTTGGGTCCCCGGTCAAGTATACGTGAATAACATGACCATAACTCACAAAGAGCGAAGGATTACAATACACCGTCTGCTAAAAATGAATGGTTGGAATAACAAATAAGATACTCTGTCTCGAATGAGAAATCGAAAGAGCAAAAGGGGGTGTGAGGGAGTGGGTGAACACCCAGGGTTGGGGTTAGGCATGGGGTTATCTGTGAGATCTCGAGTCAACTGCAACGGTACAGTGCCCATACAGTGCGTATTGTCACACCCAGCTTCCTCGTTGGCTCGCACACTGCCCTTGGCGATATTGGTCCTTTCCAAAGCCAAGCCGTGTCTTATCCCCTCTTTCCAACCACTTCTTCCCCCCGACATCAATTTTGTCCAACACCGTAATTTTTCCTGCCATTGGTTTCAACCACCAGACCCTGAAGCGGTCATCGGCGAAGTCGCATTATCGGATGTGCCAGAATCCACTCACCTAAATCCTCAACGTCGTCGTCACCACAGCCTGCCTTGAGTAAATTCAGGGGCCCACGGGCAATTGCAGTAGCGCAAAACGCAGCCCATCTCATCCCTGCTGCACATCACCCACCGGCAAATGGACAACACCCCCGTTGGAAAACGCGCTGCATCCGAAGAATTAAAACCCGAAAAAGACACCAAAAGGATCAAACTTCCACCACAACCTGTCATTCCTTTTCCAGAAAAACCGGCAGTTTTAGAAGAACGGAATGGTGAAATCGAATTTCGCGTCGTTAATAATGACGGCGCAAGGGAAAGCTGGATCATCCTGACGGGCCTGAAATGCCTGTTTCAAAAGCAACTGCCCAAAATGCCCAAAGATTACATCGCGCGCCTTGTTTACGATCGCAACCACGTGTCTCTGGCTCTTGTCAAACAGCCCCTGGAAGTCATTGGCGGAATCACGATCCGCGAGTTTCGAAACCGTGGATTTGCCGAAATCGTTTTCTGCGCCGTCTCATCTGATCAGCAAGTCAAAGGATACGGAGCCCATTTGATGGCACATCTCAAAGACTACGTCAGATCCTCAACAAACCATCGGGTAATGCACTTCCTGACCTACGCCGACAATTATGCTACCGGGTACTTTCAAAAGCAAGGCTTCACCAAGGAAATCACGCTTGACAAATCCATCTGGATGGGCTACATCAAGGATTATGAGGGCGGCACGCTGATGCTGTGCTCCATGGTTCCAAAGGTTCGATACCTCGAAGTCGGCCGTATGCTGCTCAAGCAAAAGGAAACGGTGCAGGCCAAAATTCGTCCCTTGAGCAAAAGCCACATTGTCCATTCACCGCCCCAACAATGGTCATCCAGCGGCACCGTCCCCCCAATTGACCCGCTCTCCATTCCTGCCATTCGGGCAACAGGCTGGTCTCCAGATATGGACCAGCTCTCTCGGGTGCCACGGCACGGGCCGCATTTCAACGAACTTCGACGGTTCCTGTACCAGATGCAAAACCACAAGCAAGCCTGGCCGTTTCTCAATCCTGTCAACCGGGAAGAGGTGCCGGATTATTACAATGTTATTGAGCAACCGATGGACCTGTCGACAATCGAGGAACGATTGGAACACGATCATTACCAGGTGCCCAAGGATTTGCTTGCCGATATGAAGCTGATATTCAGCAACTGCAAGCAGTATAATGATGCGACGACTGTCTATACCAAGTGTGCGGTCAAGTTGGAGAAGTACATGTGGAGTCTGATCAAGGAGGTTCCTGAGTGGTATGATTTGCTTGAAGAATGATTGAGCTTGCTGACTTGCAATTTTTTTCTGGATATATCTTTTTACTATTCTCTTGCTTTTCTTTTCTCTCCTTTCCTTTTCTCCTGTCTTTTTTCCATTTCTTTCCTTTTCCTTTGCGAATTTTGTTGTCGGTTTGGCGTTGGAACCTACCTTTGGGTGAACATTGCTGGTCTGATGATGGAAATAATGTCGTTGAAGGAAGGCGATTTATGCTTCGAGCTCAAACTTCTCTTTAGGGCAGGTCAAGAGAGCATTGATATATGCATGCTGCCGTCCGTTGATTGTCGCTTGGACCAGTACTACCCTCCCACAGCTAGCATGGTATGGGCTGTGGAGTATACGAGAGTTAAAACGTCTCGCTTCCGGTATCGTATTCGGATCGAGCTTTAATAGGACAATTGCTAATCTCCGAGTTTGTTTGAGTTTATTATGATCTCCAAGTTTTCCTCATCTCTTCCCTGGACGTTGCCATCTCAGGATCTTTTCTCATTTGGTGTCCCAACAAAACCCACGCGTGTTACTTGATTTACATACCTGATTCGAGACACATTACTGCCTTTCCTCGTCACTGTCGAGCATCTCAAGTTTGAACTATCGGTAACCTCCAAACCCGGACGTTACACTCACTTTAACCGGGAACCTAGTCAACGGCATTTTTTATAGCCAAGCTCTTTTTCCAACGGCCAGATGCCCGGTAAATTGCGACTCTATGCAGATCCGAACTGCGATGTCACGGTGGAATGGACATCCACGATGCACCAAACACGGCAATCAAGCCAATCATCTCGTCTAAAGTAAAAATACTACCTGCATCGGTGAATCGCGATTCCGAAACCGAGCTCCCATACGAACCTGGCAGTTGTCCTTATATAGTATCCAACCTGCCTCCGTGGTTCTCTGGTTGTTGGCACTTGATTTTTCACCAACCGTCAATCATGGCCCTCACAGAAGCCCTCGGAAGGGTGCTTGACACCCAGTTGCCCCTACTTCTGCCCACTCTTGCAGTTCTAGTTGGTATATTCGTCCTCCAAACATTGTTGAAACGAAATCGGTTGGCTTCAATTCCAGTTGCGTGCGAGGAACTCGGCAATGATGAAAAGAGAAGGCAGGAATTCCTCCAGAAGGCGTATCAAGTTTACCTTGATGGATACAAAAAGGTGTGTGGCCACAACAATCCTTCAAGCATGGGTATCTTCATATCCTTTCTAACACCAGAAAAAAACAGTACAAAAACCAAATCTTCCGCATCGTCACGTCTAAAAAAGACCCCGTCATTGTGATGCCAGCCAAGCACCTCAACGAACTCCGCAACCTCCCAGATGATACCGTCAGCTTCGACGGCGCCGTCGCTGAGACGATGCACGCCAAGTACACTCAACTCGAAACCGGCCACAAAATCGTCCCCCATGTCATCAAATCCAGCCTCACCCCAGGTCTTGTCCGTCTCAATCCTTCCATCGCCGACGAGGTGCAAGAGTGCCTCGGAAAGGAACTCCCTCCTTGCGACGACTGGACGTCAGTCAACATCAACCAAAAGCTTCTTCGAATCGTTGCTGTCGTCTCCGGCCGCGTTTTTCTCGGAGCCGAAGTCGCCAGGACAGAAGAGTATATTGACGCAGCGATCAACTACACCCTCGAGCTCATGAACGCACGTAACGCCGTGGATTCTATGCGCCCCTGGCTTCGTCCCTTCCTCGCTTCTCGCCTTCCAGAAATCAAGAAACTCAACGATCGCATAGACAGAGCTGATCGACTCCTCCAGCCACTCATGGCTGAACGCCGGAAACTGACAGACTCTGACGAGAAACCAGACGATTTCCTCCAGTGGATCCTTGACGGTCAGGCCAAGTACAGACAATACACCTCGGCCGAACTCGCTCGTGTTCAGCTCGGTCTCAGCTTCGCTGCCATTCACACTACGACAATGACTTCCACCAACACTTTTTATAACCTCGCTGCGTATCCCCAGTATATTCCTATCCTCCGCGATGAAATCAAGTCTGTTCTCGCTCAACACAATGGCGTTTTCACTTCTCTTGCCCTACAAAACATGAAACGTCTCGACTCATTCATCAAGGAATCCATGCGGCTCGACCCACCGGGATCTGCATCATTTACTCGAAAAGTAACCAAGACGTTCAGTTTGTCAACGGGCGAAGTGATTCCCGAGGGGGTGCAAATTGAAGTACCAGCCGAAGCCATCTGTAAAGACCCAGAGATTTTCCCGGAGCCAGAAGAGTTTAGACCTTGGAGGTTTTACGAGTTGAGAGAGAGCATGAAGGGAGATTATGAAGCTGCTCAGCATCAATTTGTCAGTATTGGTCCTACGGTTTTGACATTTGGTTGGGGGAGACATGCTTGCCCTGGGAGGTTCTTCGCTGCGAATGAGTTGAAGATGATTATTGCGAATGCTTTGTTGAAGTTTGATATTAAGATGCCTGGCGGGGAGGAAGGGAAGAGGTGGAGGAATTTTAGGTTTGGGGGACAGTGTTTTCCTGATCCGACAAAGGAGATTATGTTTAAGAGGATTTGAGTTAAAAAAGGTGGTTTGGTATTTGTGGGTGGCTTATTGAAGTAATCGAATGTTTGTTTGTTCGGGTTTGAAGTGATTTCCAAAATTCTTGATTTAACTCTATTTTCTGTCTTTGATTTCCACGCCGGTTATGGTTGTCCTTTTGTTGGCTGATGGTCTGAATCACTTGGCCACCAAATCTCTGCATGTATCCCGGACCACTTCTAGGTAGTACATGTAGCTAGGCTACCATAAATTCATATGGGTTAGGATCTATTTTTGCTTCTGACTCCTAGTTTATACTTCTTGCCACTGGTAAGGCTTCTAAGGCTCTTCCGTGGTTACGGCTCTTTCGGTTTGTGGTCATAGCCACCCAGCCGCCAAATCCTCGCGGCACGCACCGCCGCTAGTAAGCAGCCACATGGTGCTGCGCCTACATTCCGGGACTCAGTGGCCGTGGGGTCATTGAGTTTGATTCGTCAGGAAGGGATTATCATCAAGCCTCCTCCGATTTGCTGACACATGCCAGCCTGGGTTTTGGTGCAACCCAACTTCTTCCAGCTCTTCTTCAGCCCAACTGACCCTCGTTTTTTCTTTCAACCTTTCCCATCTTCCTCACTATGGAAGACAATCGTTGCCCACAATGTCGTCAGAATCTGAACTCGTTTCCCTCCCGTCGGGTCCCACCTCGTTAGAAGACTCTACGCAGCCCACCCCGACCGCTTATAATGCAATCGTCGTTGACGATGTTAACGACACGGCCCTACTGCACGGTCCCGGGCTTCGAAGCATCAGGAATCCAGAAAACCTGCCCGTTCAAGAAATTAATCCACCCTACCTAGGCACGGCCATTCTCTCCTGGCGCTGGGATGGAAATATCAGACAAGGCGAAGGATCCCGAAACGTGGCGAGCGCGGTACTTTATGCAAAAAGGAAGGGGATTCACTACCTTCTTGTCGACTAAATCTCGGTTGATCAAACACTTCCCCTAGACGAACTTCTCCGGCAGGTCCTCACGTTCTCCTCTTTCTACAAGACCCTACCCGTCATAGCCGCGTATGATATATCCGGTGAGACTTTCAGCAAAAGTATCAAACGGCCGTGGATTTGCCATGAAGCAAGATTGTACAGACATAATGAAAATAGAATTGTCTACGTTAGCAGCTCCGGCGAGGACCCCGCGATACCATTACTACCCTATCTTTTCAGTAAATTCGGGAGGGGACTAAGGGCAATCTGGAAAACCGGCTTCGCAAAGTCTCTTTTTGGACTCCTGCTCGGAGATATCGGGATGAGCGACGTGGCCGACCTCAAGTACATCATTCCACCACTTACGTCTGTCTTGGTGGCGGCTCACGCTTCCATGAGCCGCAACGACTATCTACTCACTGCTGCAATGTTGTGTGCGACACATTGCGACTCCGTGTCAGTCAGGTCTTTAAGGCGCGACATATCTAACCTAACCTTTGACCGGTATTCGTTTTGGACTGAGGAGATGATGGAAATACGTACTGCAGACGTCGACGACCAAGACACCGATGACGAAATAATGGAAATAATGACCTACGCGGTTTCCAAAACGTTTGAAATGACGACTCGCACAATTCTGTTGGATGGAGAAAACGTGGGAGAGTTGAACAAATACACATTTGAAATATCCGACTATACGTGGTACAAGATTTCTATTTCTAACGAAGGTGAGCACAGCATTCTTAATGGGATTCCTATGACGGATGCAGATCGAGAGGTCTATCATAGCCGTGAGCACCAAGTTTTGAGAGAACAGTTGCTGGGGTCGTATGGTACTTCAGACGACGATTGTCCAAAACTTAAAATTGTGCCTAGACCCCAAACGTGGGTTTCCTCTTAAACTGCACCAAGATCTCACCAAAGCGAAGAGTTCCCTACTCACACAGGCAAGGACAGGGGCAATTGGCCTGAACGCGTTCCTGCACAGAAGAAAGGTCCCGGAAGTTATTTCAGCCCTCTGTGCACGAGGATGCGGACCCGAGACAGTAGCACACATGGTACTTCGGTGCAACGAGTATTCCGGAGAAAGAGATAGGCTGAGACTGCAGAGAATAAGGGATGGCCCTACCTTTAGGGTGGCTTTAGGCCAAAAGAAGGAGGCAACAATAATCATCAACTGGCTTTTTGCAACGGGAAGACTGGATGAATATAGGCTTGCAAAAGAATTAGAGGAAGAAAACTGGAATCTTTTATCAGAGCGGGGACAGGGACAAACTGCGCCGGAAGTGGACGCTCAACGCAGACAGCGCCGTGGAATGAGGATACCAGGGTTCTAAGATCTGGGAGGTGGACACACCTTGAGAGGAAAGGGGGTGGGTTCAGTGATCATTGATACAAACTTTCTAAAGTGGCATCGCTCTGGGAAAGAGCACAAGCTCCTATTATGTCACCAAGCCGGGTAGCAGAGACTCGGACAAGTGGATTGTTGGAGAAAGGCAGAGTTGGCTGCTGGACCAATTCGGCACACAGTCTGCACTTGAGTTCGCTCACGCGTGTAAATAATTGTAGAGGGACCGCATATCCCATAGGGATGGAGGCACCGCCTCCGGCGGTGTAATATCAATAATAATAATTTTTCCCAAAAGATACCTGCTCCTTTTCCACGGCCAGAGAAGCAGCCCCAAAACATCCACCCTCTTTTTCTTTGGTATCTTTCCACTATACAAGTCGGATCATATTCTTCGTCTGCACGCCTAGTAACAGAGCACTTTGCATGAGGGCCACCGGTAACCCAGGTTTCGTCAGTCCATAAAATTTTGGCCCATTGTTCAGGGGCCCAAGTCAAGTGCTCCTGGGCCCAGGCAAGGCGCACAAGACAGTTTTTTTCTGATATTGGTGGTTTTTTACGGGCGACACGACGTCGAAAACCAAGACGATAAAGTGTATTTTTGATCGCCCATATCCCGAAGATTCCGTTAAAAAGAACGACAGAAAGCTGTAAAAAGCTCATTCTTCTGTTCTATTTTGAAGCTGTGACGAATTCGACTAGATCATCTTGTTGCGGAGATAATTTTCGAGGACGGCCGCGCGCCAATTTTTCGGCGGTTTCCGGGTTTCGAGTCGTATGGCGGATTGATCTGCGGAAAAGCCAGTCCTTTCTTCTATTTCTTTTTTGGTCATATGGGGGCCAACAGACACTTGCAAACGCGTCCAATGCCACCAAAATCGCGTAGAATGTGCAAAACACCCATTTTCCCACCAAACAAGCATATCCGCAGTATTCCTACATTGTGTTTGCATACAGTGCGTTATACAATTCCTCGGCCAAAGGGCACTACTGGCAGAAAGCAACTTACCCTAACGTACATGATAAGCGAGTCGCGCGTTTTTTTGACATGACACGTACTTCCAAATTCCACCACAACCAGCAATGGAAAATTCTTCCAAAGAGGCCAGAATCCTTCTTGCTCTTCAAGCTATCGAAAATGATAAGAAACTTAGCATCGCAGCTGCAGGTCGCTATTATAACGTCCCACCTTCACCTCTTCGCGACCGACGCGACGGTCGGCTTGCACGACACGATATGCCAGCCAACTCACGAAAGCTTACCAATTTGGAAGAGAAAACGATTGTTCAATATATTATTATTATTGATTTTACACCGCTGGAGGCGGTGCCTCCCTGTTCAATATATAATTGAGCTATGTGCACGCGCATTCCATCCTCGGCTCTCGTACGTGGAAGATATGGCCAACCGATTATTACGCGAACGCGACGCGCCCCCTGTTGGCATACGATGGGCTCACAACTTCGTCAAGCGCCAGCCAGAAATTCAGACGAGTTTTACGCGTAAATACGATTACCAGAGGGCCAAATGCGAAGATCCAAAGATTATTCGCGAGTGGTTTGCACTTGTACACAATATCAAGGCCAAGTATGGCATCCTCAACGACGATTCGTACAACTTCGACGAGACTGGATTTATGATGGGCATTATTATCGCCATTATGGTAGTTACTACCTCGGACGGCCGCAGCAGGGCCAAACAGGCCCAGCCTGGCAATCGAGAGTGGGCTACAGTCATCCAAGGAGTGAACGCCTTAGGCTGGGCTATCCCGCCATTCATCATCTTGGCTGGGCAATATCACCTTGCTAATTGGTATCAAGAATGCAACCTTCCAGCCAATTGGCGCATTGCAACAACCGATAATGGTTGGACTACTAATGAGAAAGGCATGGATTGGATTCGGCACTTCGACTTCCATACAGCATCTCGTACGAAAGGCAAATATCGGCTGCTGATCCTTGACGGCCACGATAGCCACCACTCGGAAGAATTCGAGACCTACTGCCAGGAGCACAACATTATCACACTCTGTATGCCTCCGCACTCCTCACACCTACTTCAGCTATTAGATATTGGTTGTTTTTCGCCGTTGAAGAAGGCATATAGCCGCCAAATTGAGCAGTTGATGCGGATGAACATCACACACATCAGCAAGTTAGAATTTCTCTGTGCGTTCAGAGAGGCGTTTTTTTGCTTCCATCACAGAAAAGAATATCCAGGGGGGTTTTGCCGGAGCCGGCCTTGTGCCGTACGACCCAGAGAGGGTGATATCTAAGCTAGATGTGCGCATTCGGACCCCAACACCCCCAGCCTCAAGCCCAGGTACAGCACTACCTTGGCTCTCTCAAACACCCCACAACCCTCGAGAAACCACCTCGCAGTCAGAACTTATCAAAACTCGGATATCCAACCATCAGGGTAGCTCTCCAACATCTATGTTAAATGCTGTGGACCGACTAGCCAAAGGTACGATGGTTGTGATGCACGAGGTGGCCCTTCTCCGCGCAGAGGTCTCAGCACTTCGCAAGGCCAATGAGTGGCTTAGTAAGCGACGGAGAGCCAAAAAACACGTTTACGGCTTGGAGGGTCACTCACTGTACAAGAGGCACAGGATCTACTAGATCAGAAGGCTGCAGATGAGCAGTTAGCTCAAGAAGGACGTCAAAATAGTCGTGGTGTAGGGGGGTCTCGTACGAAGATTCGGTGTTGTGGTGTGTGCGGCAAGCCCGGCCACAATGCACGTACGTGCAAGGAGGACGCAGAATCATCTGATTCATCTGTTTCTAATTCAGTTTTGTAGTTTCCTAGTATTGTAGTTGTGTAATTGAGGATAATTGTAATATGGATATGGTAGTGGAAAACGCGCGACTCGCTTATCATGTACGTTAGAAGATCGGATCCGAATTCGAACACTCCTTAACGATGCCGGGTGGTGGACTGCAAGCGAGCATTTTCTTTTGGGCATTTCTTTTTTTTTCTTTTCTTTTTTAAACTCGACGCTGATGCCAATATTGACTCGCGCTTCCCGTTTTCATCCATCACCCACAAACCAGGTCATCATCTGTGGGTGTGCCACTTGAATTAACCAAAACTGGAAAATGTCCCCATTCAAAACCAGATTCCCGTGCTTGGCAAGATGTGCTACGAATCCGAATCCGGGATCGGCTCAACATCACGTGTGGTTAGCCAATGAGCTCTCATGACACACCGCCAGAGGCAACAAGGGGTGCCTGAACTTGACAGGGCGTTTTTTTTTTTCACGAAAAATTCACTACCAATGTCTCCATCCCTATGGGATATTGGGGAAATATACCTGTGCCGCACCGTGTTGGGTTGAGTTACTACGTTGCACAAATAATCGAGTCAATTCCCATCCAGATCACACTCCAACTTTCCCCTAAACCCCAAACCGATAGCTATTTATTTATCGCAGTCCTCATTCTTTACCATTTCCTTTTCCTCTTCTTGCCAGACCTTTCAACCTGACAAATTTTTATTCACAACTGTCCATATTCTTGTGTTTATTCGTTTCATCGTAGCAATCAACGCTGATTCTCTTACTTTCCCCTGATCAGTCACCTGTATAGGTTGCCGGAATCTCCGTCTTCTCAAAGACACCTTTTGTAAACATTGTCAATTACTTCCTATCAAGTTACAACTCTAGTCCCCACACCCACGGGACTCTGAAACCCATCCCTATTTTTCCGTCACTTTCAGGTGTTCGGTTGACTTCGAACCCAACGGCTCCCGTGTTCATTTATTTGGCAAACGCAAACGACTCGCCTGCGAGCAAGTATCCACCATGCTCAACAACATGAACGGCGACTCCATCTCCCCTGCGACGAACCACGTGAGGGAATATCTCAGTTCGAGGATATGGTCAAGAAGGATCAGCAATCTAGGAGACCGTCGGAACCAATGCGAGTCTGATATTTGCTTCTTGTCGGGCCCGATCGGTCTTGCTCGTGACTATCAGGGCAACAAGCAGCCCGCTTCCATTTTCGCCTCTATTTCATCCTCTGAATCACCCCAGCAGTTCTGCGCTACCTGCCCCCACCCATCAGCAATTAACAGAGCTCAGATTGGCCTCCACAAGCATGTCCCAAAGTGGGATTCAGGTTTAAAGCTCAAGTACGTCATCCGCACTGAGACATTCAGAACCCCAAATGAAGCTGTTTACGTCGCTTCCAAATTCGCCGCCGCCATTGCCAGTTGGGGCACCGAGATAGGTGTCACATTCTGCTCAGTCCAACGTGACGCCGAAGCCCATTTCTGCGTGGTTTATAAGGACACTCCAGATGACGGCTCCAAGGATGTACTTGCCCAAGTATTCTTCCCCAACGATGGACCTCCTGAGGATCGCACTGTGTATATCCACGCAACATCTTTTGAGCCACAACACATCAACAATCAAATTGGCATTCTTGCACATGAAGTTGGACACATTCTGGGGTTGCGGCATGGATTCGCCAAGACGGAAGAGCCGGAGTGGTCGATACGTTTTGGACAACGATACAAGAGCAGTGTTATGGAACGCCACGACAATACAGCACTTTATCGAGTGACGGATAACGATCGTAGACAGGTCAAGGAGTTTTACCGGTCAACTAAGAAGACGATGGACGGGCGCGATGTAAAGACCTTTATTCCTCAAGAACATCGGTATTAAGGCAAGAAGAGGCGGATAATTATAATGGAAGATGATATCATGCTTGGACATTTGACACGAATAAAGGGAAAAAATTACAATGAAAAGAAATATAAGATCTGGGATTTTGAATTGACTTTATTTAGGAAAAGCATGGGAAGGAAAGGATGTGTAGGATTTGGTAATTTTTGAAATTTGGCTTAGACCTTTTGTTACTTATCATGTATGCTAGAATTAGACTCAAGGGTTTCCCTTTTATAAACCCTTTTATTTACACCTCGATGACCACCACTTACCTATTATATTTGCGACATTTTTCGATTTCTCGGCAAGCTCACACGAGGAAAAACTCCTCCAGTGTGGCCTCTAACAGCTGAAGCTTTGCAATTTCCTCTTTCGTCGTCTGAAACGTTCCAAGCCGTTCATACTGATCTGACGAGTCCTTCGCCACCTGAACCATCAGCCCCCAGACGATGTCAACTTCCTGAAGTATTGGCAAAACAAATACTTCAATAACTTGTCTGCTAGGCAAGCGGAAATCTGAATTCAGCGACATTTTAAGAGGTTTATCCCCATCCTGATTGGCCTTTGACAATCTCTTGCTCTTTGGGTCCTCAAAAATAACCCCCTTTTCAAGGTCTTCAAACACCCGTTGAGCCTTTTCTTCGGCAACTCGTTGTCTCCGTAACATTTCTTCTTCATGCGCTGTCCGTTCTCGAGCCCTTTCTGCTGCTTCACGACTGAGGCGGTCTGCGTATATACGTGGGTAAAGATGGGTCCAGTAAAAGTGGCTTAACAACTTGGAAGAGTAAAACACAGCGGCACCGATAGGAACCAGGGCGATGGCAACTCCTACACACGCTGCTGCGACGCCGAGTGCAACAGAAGCTACAGCGATTGCTAGACCCAACGCCACGATGAAGAGTGCGAGGATTAACGGGGACAAGAGTACTATGAGTGGCCACATGATGGACTCCAAGACTTGCAGACCTTTGCTCTTGGCAGCTTGCGTGGTGGCTATGATGTTCTCTTGAGCCCGTCCGACGACCTATCCGGGAAGATGGGCTTGTTAGCAAACCACTCTTTAACTTCCCTAATTGCAAGGAAGGGTAATGAATAACGTAAAGAGAAAAAAAAAGAACACAAAAAAACTTACCGACTCTTTGAACTCGAGCTCCTTCCTATACTGTTCCTCTTATATTAGCACCGGAATCTCATCCTCAATAAAGCCCCAATAAACTCACAATCTCCGCCTGCAATCTTCCATTCTCCCTCGTCACAATCCGATGCTCAACCGTTCCGTCTCCCCCATCCAAATCACCAGTCAACACAGCAGCAGCCAACAACTTCCCCTTCACCCTCAACGCCTCCCCTATATTCCTTCCCGTCCCACCCATCTTAACCCCCTCCAAAACCTTCATCAACTTATCTTCCTCCCTCACTCTCCCCTCCCCAGCACAATCAAACTTAACCTCCCCCTCCACACAAGCCCAACTAAACCTCGGAGCCCTCCATCCCCCCTCCGGCTTCTTCTCTTCCCCATCTTTAACTTCCCACAATAACCCCCTCAAAAAATCATCCGCATCCAACCAAAACCCCGCAAAATATTTTACTCCGGTCCTACTGCTAATCATCTCCGCTATCCCCTGAACAGCAGGTAATCTATCCGACCCAACCGTCAATTCACTAGACATATAATCCCCCAAAAACTCCCACCAACCTACATGACTCCTTCTGACAGACTTTTCCCCACCGAATAAGGCATAAAGTCGTTTAGTTTCCTCTGCTACACTAGTGAATTGATCTATAAAGTTTGTTCCAGTCTTGCCTGAAGGCCACGATTCAGCTGCCTGTAACATTGGACATCCCCATAGTAGCTGACTCGAAGAGAATATTAAGAGTCTAGGCGCCAACATTCGTTCTTGGAATACCCAACCGCGTTTAAACCATTCGGAAGAACGGACGTGGGCATCGTGGAGTCGATTAAGATATGGAGGATGGATTTTGAATTTGTATGGGGAGCCACAGAGGGAATTATTTGTGGAGAAAGGTGAAGGGGCGATATATGGTCGGACGGCAAGAGGAGAGCGTTGACGGAGGAATCCTTGATTTGGTTTAGGGGATGCTGCAGCTGCTATTGTGCAAGCGGATAAACTGTAGACTTTAAACATTGTGGATGATTCTTTTGACCAGTCGGTTCCGTCGTCGTCTTGGATTATGCAGAGGCAGTCTATCCAGAGGTATTGGATTCCTAGGGCGCGGGTCACAGTGGCTGCGTCTTGGACTGTGGGGGTGATGTCGGGTTCTGGAATTGCGGTTTGGTAGTTTTCGACATTTGAGACGCGGAGGACTCGAGTTTGGTTTGTTTCCCAGCGGTGGCTGAGGGCTATGTATGGGGATTTGGGATCAAGGGATGAGCCGTAGACGAGACGAAGGCAGGGTGAGTCTATGGTGCCTACGTCGAGTAGACGGGTGGGGAGGAATGGTGCATTGGATGGATTGCGAGCGCCGCAGGAAAAGTGGTTCTTGCAACAGTTTTCCAGCCAGGATTTTGCGAGTTTTAAAGTTCCAAGTGATCCGGTCCATGTTTGGGATTCTAGATGATTCTGGGCTATTTCTTCGAAGGGATCGTCTGGGTCGAAAAGTTCAATGGGGAGAACAATATTTTCCCTTCCGTAGAATTGGAGAACCATCCATGAGGAAGCGGCTTCTTGTCGTAGGTTCGGAGCATCAGTGGCGAGGAGATGGGCAAGGTTATTTGCTGTAGGGTCCAACTCGACGCCTTGACGGAACTCTTCTAGCTCTTCTTGGTCATCTTCGGTTTTGCTGGATTGAAAGGCATACCATTTCAATCCGACACCGTATCGAGCCCAATTAGGGTTGATCGGCTTGAACGCGTAGCTGATGTTGTTTGGGAAACACGACGAGCTGCCTTTTATCGAGTCGTACCCTCTCGCGGCTTCAATGAGATGACAGAGGTGACATCCCAGTTCTTTAGCGAGCTTGAAGGTTTCAGGAGTTTGTGTCCATGGTTGGATGCTGGCGTATGCTAGCTTTCGTGGGCGAGAAAATATTTCTTGACAGGCTGAACAGAGCATTATTCGAGAATCTGATATTTTGTCTGAGTAAAAGAAATGAAGAAATTTTTTGGAGATGGAAATTCCGAAAAAGCGGTGCAGGTCGTCAAGATACATAGTTGTCAGCTGCGGCTGAGGCGCAGCCAATGAGGGAGCCTAAGATATTTGGAAAAGTTCGACCTAGGACAGAAAGGGAAATGACTATTCTCGCCGCGTTTAGACAATTCCTCGGCATTATCAGTAAACCTTCCCGAACATAATCATAAAAGGGGTCAGAGAGTTGTGGTGGATGCTACTATGTCCCTTTTGCGTCACCAGAATTTTATATCAAGGCCAGCAAATTCTCATGGTATAGGAGATACCTCCTTCGCAAAACGCCTCTACAACCTGATGAGCTTGACTGTCTTGATATGAATCGACTTCGCAGCAATCTTCACAACACCGAGCTAGGAATCACTTCCCATGTCGATGCCTTAACCCCCCAAAAGCATAAGGACACCCCCTACCAGCCAAAACCCTCGCCGTCGTTCTATTCCCCAACCCCCCCTGACAAGGCAACCCCATCAAAGCCGGCCTAGGCAACCCTGCAACCCCCATCCCCTCCTTCTTAACATCCTCCGCCGCCGCCTGGAAACCAAAAACTTTCGGAGTAATATCCGGATCAACCCCAGAAAGCGACCTCGTCCACTTTTTTAAAAACTCCCTTCCCCTAACAGGCATCTCCTTCGCCGTCCCATCAGCCCTCATCTCCAACATTGGACTCCCCTCAAACGGAATCTTCAAAGCATAAGGCATCGTAGGTCCAAACTCATCCAAAGGCAACGGTCTATAAATCCTTCTGCGGGATTCAGCCAGCCTAAAATACTCTTCTAGCACACTCTCTCTGTCCTTCCCTTTCAACCGAACTTCAATAGCGTTGAAATAAGCCGTTACGTTCCTTTGATGTTCTTCTAAATCAACTTTCAACAATTCTAAAAACTGATACTCGGGACTATCGACGTCATTTTCTTTGACAAAGGAAGAATTAGTCACGTTTTGGACGAACGCCGCTTCTAAATCAAAACTGGTTCCGTCAAAGGCTGTTTGTTGTGGGAGGTAAAGCATAAGAACTGCTCGTCGCCAAGAGTAAATAGGATTCCAAAAATCAACCATCATGAGCGCGTTAAAGGTATTTTGAGAGAATAACCCAAGCCATTTTTTGGCACTTTTTTTCTTTAGCATTTGGATGTTTGTAACTCCCTTGGTGTCTTCGTAAGATGGTTGGAGGATGTTGAACGGTGCTTGACCTTCTGTGTTTTTGGAAATGATGCGAAAACCGAGGGATTCTTCGTTGTCAGTTTCTTTTGGAGAACCGCCTAGGGCTCCTAGAGGTAACTCAACGTAGTCAGATGGATGGGGTTGGTCTTTGGGGAGGAGATCGACTTGTTGAAGCATTGAAAGACCTAGTTTGTCTACAACAATTTGATATTCGGCCAGACTGATTGATGCTTGAAGGGTTGGGGTGTCGACTCCCTGTAAGAGTTGGCCCAGATAAGCGTCGGAGAGGAGTTCATCATTGTAGAAATGATTACGGGGGATTTGAAAGGATGTGCCGCCGGAGTCCATTTTTGCTGCGGCCATGTTGATTGTTGTTGTCAAGAGGAGATGTGCAACCCATCTTGAGAGGTGGGCAGGAGAATCACGCAACTTGCTGCGGGTGGAATTGACGAAAAAGTCATTTGTGAGGCGGTGGTTGAAAAGGTTGTTGACACCGGTTTCGATAAACTTTTCGAGGAGATCAGGACCAACGGTGAGGGCGGAAAGGAGACGGGGCTTGCTGCTTGGTTGAGTGAGGTAAGGGGCGGCCAAGAATGTTTCCTTTTGTTGTTGGGAAAAGCATGCGGTGAAGTCGTTGCCTGATGAAGGGTTATACCAATGGATCCAAGGTTCGCGAAGTTCTTTCATAACAACGGCCCCGTTGACATGGCCGTTGAAGGGGCCGAGATAAGCATTGCGTCCAAAGGCGTCCAGTGAATTGCCGAAAAAGTTCCATCCGAACGAGTCGCGCTATGATGGAGTAAACTAGTTAGGTAACTACCATATCGTAATCATGAGGAAAGAAAGCAATTACCTGATAAAACCGAAACGTATGACCGTCCCAGGAAGCGACTTGTAGAAAGTCACTATCACTAGTCAAGTAGCTAGACCCGACGATGCACAGAGTGAATTCATCGGTGGACTGGCTGAAAGGGCCCGTGCCGGTGTGTACAATATTGAGAAGTCGAACGTTACCGTCGAACCAATCTCCCTTGGGCCGATCCGACGGGGTGACGAAGCTCGCATCTGCAACAATGAAGATATTGGTTGTGTAGCCCTCTTTCTTGAAAAAGACTTTGGTGAGATCGTCAAACGTCACGACATTTTTGTTGTCATCTTGCTGCAGCCACTTGCCAAAGAAATCGACAAAGTTGGTGGTAAGAAAAGGGGCATCTGCTTTGTGGTCAATGTCGTCTGAGTGATCGCGAGTAAACTCGCGCCAGAAGAGATCACCGGCCATGTTGGGTAACAGTCAGGGCCGTGTGTGAAGGAGACAAAAACAAAAGAAGAACGAGAGAAGTAGGGTATCGAAGAAAGACCGTGACCTGTATCCTGCGAGTGCGTACCGGTATTTGCTGACTCGAGCAAGCATACATACTGTAGCCGCTGCATGTGCGCCACTTCGCTTTCGGTTCTTGATCAGGAAGTTGAGATGCATTAGATATATGCAGGCTGAGGGCGGGTCCCGACCAAAATGCGAGAATCTGGGGTCCAGACTTTCACAGATGGGTTGTGAGGATAACACGAAATTGATTGGTAAGACAAAATGAGGGGTTTCCCATACATTTGTTACTCGGATCTAGGGATCTGCGTGATACGAGGCAGACCGTATGCGTCGACTGAAACAGATAGTCTGACAAAGTGAGGGGAAAGACACAACAAGCCAGAATTAATCTGAAGCCGGTGCGGTAATCTGACTACATGTAATGCGCTCAAGCCTTTGTGTTGTTTCTGGCCCAACAAGATGACTCCCAGTTGGAAAGGATCCGAGTATTCTGCCACAGATTTTGTGGTCCCAACATGCATCGTTAAACAGTCTCGGCCACTCAGCCGCTCGGCAACGAGATTGGGCTGATTGGTGTTCGTTGGACCGCACACCGACTGCCCGTTTATGCAAGAGGTAAGACAGACCCAGGAAATACTGGTCTTGTGTATAAAGGTTGTACTTTGGTTCACCCACCATTATCGCCCCTCCTCCTACTTTCTTTCCCAACGATTCCCACAATTTCCACCATGAGTAACCTTCAAGAAACCACCTTGTCCGAGTTTGACCCTCCTGGGTATCCATATGTTGATGACAAACTCACTCCCGCTCAGAAGCTCGAATGGTCCAAGGGTATCTCTGAGTTTATGAACACTGAGATCTCAGCCAAGCAACCTGACGGAACACCCCTTGACGGTCCAGATAACACCTTTCGCACGCCCCTGACGCAATTCTTCAACGGGACCGTGACGGCCTTTGATGTCGATCAAGAACCCGTTCAAATCACCTGGATTGGGTTCCCAAACATTGTTGCCGTTCAATACCCCAACGATTTGAAACGTTGGCAGGTTGCAGACTCTGATCGAAAGTACCAAGATGAGTATCTGGAGTGGTCCGTCAAGAGGGACCAAGATGACAGGGTCATCGTCGCCACCTTTACCTGCGAGGGTCCAGAGGTAAGGAGCCCTTTTTCTGACGCACTCCTACCCTGGCTGTGATCGTCCTGTTGACATTTCGACAGTACTGGAACTTCTTGGCTGCCGCCCAGCCAGACACATTGACCTCTCTGTACTTGAGCCAGAATCCCCTTTTCAAAGATAAAATCAAGAAAAGTGATCTCTGGTCAAAGAACGGAGAATACAACCCAACCAACAAGTGGAACTACTCAACAAAAACTGGCTGCATCATGCACCTTGCCCATCCCAACAACACGCTCTCGGCCGAGGTCGACATTGCCGCTCAGGGAACCGTGATCCGCAAGGACAAGAATGGCGAGATCATCAAGGACAAGACCAAGCTCATTAATTGTTCTGCTTATGGCAGTGCCCATCGCAACTCTGATCCCAGGGTACACCGTCTCCCCTGCATTACCCATAATTATTCGTAACTGACATATTCCTATAGATCGGCGACGCCATCAACAGTCTAGCCCGCCAAGGCAACTCCGTCTCAATCGCCAACCCCGTCGGAATCTACATCCACTCCTTCAACACAGCCAACTTCAAACTCGACATTGAAGGCACAGGCGAAAACATGGTAGACGTCCCCAAAGGAAGCTTTAACCTCCAACGCGGCAACCTCGACAAGAACTTTGGTCTTCGTCTGCAAATCAAGATCCCTGACGGCGTCGTGGGAACTGGTCCTGATAACAAGGGACAACAATTGACCGTCAGTGATATTGTGGACACCAGCAACAATCAGAACATTCTTTATGCTGCTCAGTTTGCGGATTATATTCAGATGACGGTTAAAGGTGTGGCGATTGGCGGGGGGAAACCAGCTGATCCGTTGCCTTGTCCTGTGCAGACGCAAAAGTTGATGAGTTTGATGGCGGTTGGTGTTGATGAGCCGGAGAGTGTGGCTGCTTGTGATTCTATGAAGAATACGTTTAGGAAGGGTACGAGGTGGTGATTTGTGGGATAGGGAAGGTCCTGATCTCGGGGAGAAAAAAGGCGTCAAAGTTTTGGTTCAGGGAGGCAGGCAATAACGCTTCTCTTGCGCTTGGTTGCTCAGTTTGGCGGTCAGCGTTTGACAGAGAAAAGATGGAACCATGGAACGGAAGGGCCTTTAAAAAACCTTTTCGTCAAGTGGGTTCAACCAGATACATCATATGGCAGACGCAGGGCGGGTACGGAGGGGGTCTACATTGACTGTACAAACGGTTCGTTTTCATTCAGCCAACCCTGCAAACACACCCGAATATTATTATTATTGATCTTACACCGCTGGAGGCGGTGCCTCCATCCCTATGGGATATGCGGTCCCTCTACAATTATTTACACGCGTGAGCGAACTCAAGTGCAGACTGTGTACCAAATTGGTCCAGCAGCCAACTCTGCCTTTCTCCAACAATCCACTTGTCCGAGTCTCTGCTACCCGGCTTGGTGACATAATAGGAACTTGTGCTCTTCCCAGAGCGATCCCACTTCAGAAAGTTTGTATCAATGATCACTGAACACACCCCCTTTCCTCTCAAGGTGTGTCCACCTCCCAGATCTTAGAACCCTGGTATCCTCATTCCACGGCGCTGTCTGCGTTGAGCGTCCACTTCCGGCGTTTAAGTATAGTTATTTACTTCTTTATGCGAGCTTAATTCTAGGATTACGCCCTGGTGTGAGACCTAAAGTGGGGTTTGGAATTTGAAAACGAACCGGCTGCACAGTCACTGTAGACTCCCCCAGTAGCGGGATTTAGCTGAATGCTTGGCTTCGCGCCGGACGACAGGGTGTTTGGTAGTAGAGAGGATCTTTTTACCATATTAAAAATAAAGTTCACTAACAGCGGAGACATGACTCCGATGCGGTCTGCAAGAGAAGCTCTTCCAGCCAACTCTTCTTGCATCATCATACAGTGTGAAGCAAGGATGTGAACACGGATCAAGAAGCAAAAAGCAGCTACGGCTAGGCAACCTGCAAAGGTGCAGGTCGGCCCTAGCCGCAGATCCATCCATTGAATATTCGAGGTAGCAACTTTCATCACAACGTACATTCTATTTCATAACCTATTACTGCCCATCCAGCTTCCATTTCTTCTTTGTCTCTCATTACGGATTCCCAAAATGACGCCCACTGAAAACATACCGTCTGGCCTAGATATAAACGATTAAGCCTTTTACGCAGCAACCAATTTCTACGCTAAACTCAAAGAAGTGTTTCCCCGTTACACCGTCGCCTTCGATGCGCGATGGGTTGCCTGCAGATGATACCAATTCCTCCGTCTGGTCTTCCATCCCTGAATTTGAGCATCTCGTCGCGGTCGGCCCAAAGGCTGTTCCTATCGTCCTCGACGAAATTGCCTGGAATATCGACGACCCTCACGCTGTGTTCCTCTGTTGGTTTCCTTCCTTCAATTCATAGACACGAGACCTCGTAGGTCCAATTATAAAACTGACATAAAAACAGACAACTCATTAGAGAAAGACCCTGAATACAAAGTCGACGCCAACCTTGACCAGCAAGAACAAGCCACCGCCATTCTATCAAACTTTATTCGAGGTCGAATCATCCGTAACGCCCTCCTCGATTGGGCCGAATACTGCAGTTTTGTAAATTCTTCTACGAGTACTTCGTATACCAGCTGTGAGGACCACGAGAACTTGGTCAAGATTGGTGCTGCCATCTTTCCGCATTTGATGATTCGATAAAGAAGCGGGAAGAGGGAAGTCTTTTTTCATTTGAACTTATTCATTCTATGGGGTTATGAAACTAGCTTTATATCTATTGATTTGAAGCAACAGGAAGACGAGGGGATTGATTGGTTCGAGAATAAGGATTATAATGATGTGAGACATTGGAGACCTGTTGATGTGGAGCCTCATCTGCCGAGATGGTAGTCATCACGGTTGTCTTTGTGTCGTGATGTTGAATTCTGTTGGGAGTATTTTGATTGGGAATATGTGTATAGCTCAAGGTTTGCGGGTTTGCTATTGGAAGCCAATGTCAAGTTGATGGATGAGATCTAGATAGGCTCTGTGGATCATGTCTACGGATCCTAGGTATGATGGGACTTATGGATGCGCAGATTCAGGCGGTCACAGGGCGGGTGGTTGTGTAAGGTTTGGATCTTTCGTTTGCAAATTATTAATCCATCTCCAATCTCTAGGTCTTGCAGGTGCGATGCTCCGCCACAATATATTCCTGCTTGGCTTTCGGGACAACCCAGAGAACTGGTATGACGAGATCGTCGACCCGGGGGATCTTCAAAGCCGGTTGGGGGCTTGCAGGTGGTTGGGTTACATTATGTTACAGCTACGTGGTGGCTTCGCTTCCAGCCCCAAGAGACCTACGTTAAATGCAGCTTGAGGACAGATCCAGGTCCTCTCTTTGGGAACCCTCTTTCGTCTGGAATCAGGCAAAGCCTCAGAGCAAATTAATTAAATCTTACTTACGTCGATCAACATCAGATTATTGATAGATGAATTTCCTCCCCACGAGAGATTTACGGAAAATGGCAAACCAGCCCCAAGACTCTGAAGCCCGCATACGGCACAATCCCGAAGGGACACCACTGCGGGAAAACTCCAGATGCAACGCTGACATACCACAACACTTTACCGACCGTTGCACAATGGAACTATTCTTCGGATGCACCGCCCAGCCCTATCCCAAAGGTCAGCAGCATTTTACTCTTCTCAACATGCAGCAAAAAGGTCAGTCACCGAGATAAAATAACGGGGAACTTTCCTGAATAGGTCCATCTGCCCGTTGTTTATATATAGGTCTTTTATCACCTTTATTCCGTAGTATCTATTAAAGTCGTGAATAATTCACGTTTCCTGAAATCTTAGTTCGTGTTTTCATCTACAATTCAATGTTGTTACTTTTCACCATTTCTAATGGCCTTTAATGTCGTTCACGAACATGAACAACTCACCAATTTTATCGTTGCTCTTGTGGCAGTGCCAATAACAATCATTGTCGTTACTCTACGAGTGCTCGCAAGTGTTCGGCAAAGGAAGGGTGTGGGATTGGAGAATTGGTTCGCTGTTCTTGCACTTTTGGCATTTCTTGTTTATGCAAGTATCGATTTATGGAGTAAGTTCTTGTTATTTCGCCCAATATGTTTACGTTACTTCTGTATTTAACATCCTATCAAGTCATCTGCATGCTCAATGGCCGACCCGTCCGTCAACTTGACGTATTTGCTAATGATCTCAACACTATTATAGCTATTTACAAAGTATTTTCACCCCCTTTCTTTGCCTTTCCCTCAATACTTACTGACTTCTCCAGGCCGCATACATAGTTAACGTAGCAGCACCACTAAACCAAACCTTTGCCAAACTCTGTCTCCTCGTTCTCTACCATCGCCTATTTCAAATCAACAGATGGTTCGTACGATGGGTCTACGCCGTCGGAGGAGCACAAATAACCTGGTGTATCGCCGTCATTTGTTTTCGTTTGTTCCTATGCAGTCCCGTCAGGGAATCATGGAATCCTTTTACAAAAGGAAAATGTCTCGACAGTCAGATCGTGCTCGCTTGGGGAGACTCTATTAATTCGTTGTTGGATTTCATCATGGTTGGTATGGCGATTTGGGTTGTTGTGGGGTTGAGGGTTAAGAGGGCTGCAAAGATGAGGATATCGTTTTTGTTTGCTTTGGGCGGGTTGTGAGTGTTATCTTGCTTCATCTTGCTGGGAACTTGGAGAACGTATGCTGACAAAATTGTAGTGCCGGTGTAATTGGGATTATCAAGATTGGAGAGGCTTGGGGAACCATTGGGACACATATTCGGAATTCGACTTGGAATATGGCTCAACAGGCTACCAGTATTGTTTGTTGCTGTGTGCCGATATATAATAATCTGCTTTCTGCTCTAAAGGGAAAAGGACGAGAGGTGGAAAGACATCTTGAGGAGCCATGGTCGCCGCCGATGTCACGAAATAGAGCACATAGAGAAAGTGAAGAGTTTGAAGAAAATTGGCTGCCAATGGATGGGTCCAGTCAGCGAGCGCTGATGTGGGATGGTCATACAAAGGGGTTCATGCAGAAAGATGGCAGTCGCATTGCGGTTAGGCATTCATTGAAGACCATGAGGGGCCAGTGAGCATAGAGCTTTTGTAAAAATGTTTCAGTTGTTTAATTTCAAGTTAATATAATATCTGTTCAATAGGTAGTTATGTTAGGTCATAAGAAACGCACAAACCTCACAGACAATTTCAACCTTTTCCTCTGCAACACGAATTATGTTGCAATGTCCAAGTCTGCCTCTGCGAAAGTTTGCGAAGGTGACTATGTTAACCATGCCTGCTTCAATTACCTTCTTGCACACAGTGCACTGAGTAAAATAAAGGGTGTAAGTGCACATGATGTTTTGTTTTTGGGTGCCTTGTTAGGGTTTCAGATGGAGGGTGAAAATGTCTGGTGTAAGACACGAATATCCTGAGTTTTATATCTGATGAAACTTTCTTCTCCGTCAAAGAATGTATTGTTCTCTTTTTTTTTATCCGCGATCAATACCATCCTAACAAAGACATTGATCTCATACACAAATTTTCTCCTCGTTCAACCAACCAGTCTCCGAACACCATCCACCACACTCCACAAATTCCAACCCTCCAACTCCCTAACCTTACTAACCCCCTCCCCATTTCTCACACCACCAAAAAAACCTCCTCCAAAACCACTCCCTATCCTTCTCACCATAAACACTCCAACCAAACCTATTCGACCCACATCAATCCGAATCAACCAATGCATATCCCTCCATCCTCCTACCCATAAACCAACTATCCCAACACAAATAATTCCCTCCATCCCTCTTCAACTGCTTTTCCCATTCTTCTTTCGCTAAACCCAATTCTTGAAGCCCACCCATAACATCCTTTTTATCCAATCCAACAGGAGCATGCCAAGTCATTCCCCATCTCCCCCTCGTGCCCTGTCCCTCATCTTCAAACCCAACTCCTGTACCCGTCTCATCCGCTTTTAAATTTCCTAAATCCTGCCAAACATCTACTATCCCTTCCACCCCTCTTCCCTCATAATAAAACCCAGTTACTTTCCATTTTGTATGACAATACTGACACATCTTTTCGCAAGACCATTGACCTTTTTCCTTGTCGTATTTCCCTCTGTGGATTTTGTCTCTGTTATTTTTCAATGGATCAATTATCCATTTATTTTTGGATTCGGAGTAAATGATCCCTAAAAGGTCTTCGATGTTGTTTTATTTGGTATATTTTCCACTTTCTTGGGCTTTTTCGGAGAGGATGGAGGATTTGGGATGGTAGGAGATTGAGTAGCGGCAGGTTTGGATGCCTAGCCATTTTCGTTTGTTTAAGGAGATAAATCCGTCTTCTTGGGATGTATTGGAGTAAGGTATTGATTGGTGGAGTTCTGAATGAGGAACAAAAATGTATTGAGTCGTATGAATCAGGGGAGAAGAGTCAGAGGAGGGCGTAGACTGAGGTGAGCGAGATACGTTTGGATGTGCGACTGATTCGATTGAGAATTTGATTTTTAGGTTTGGGTATAAAGGATGAGGGAGCCAGGAAGAAGTTTGTGATGAAGAGGGGAGAGGAGTGCAGGTGAATATTATTGGAGTCGTAAGATATGGAACGGTTTGTTGGAGACGAAGAGAGGTTTTGCTTGGGAGGGGATTTTTGGATTGTTTTGCGTCTCGGTAGGATTCCATTACTTCGTGGGCGTGGTGAAAAGTCATTCGGGCGAGATTAAAAAAGTTGGGACCTATTTCTTCTGCCCAGGAACAAGAGGTGATTGGTTGGAAGGGAAGACTCGGAATATTGGGGGTAAGACGGCGGTGGAGGATGAAGCAGTAGTGACATAGTTGATGGGTTAAGAGGAGGTCTCTCTGGAGGTATTTGAGGAGACCACATCTAAAGACGTTGATTTCTTGTTGAGAGCTGTAGTGTTCTACTGATGCTAAAGGGCGGCTGTAGACCCTTGATTTTATTGTTGAAAAGTTTGAGGTCGTCTTTGGTGGGTTTTCTCTAGGTTAGTCGTGCATTTTATTGGCGATTTTTTTGACTTCCGTTATGACGTCGTCCACACACCTTGTAAGATGACTGTTGCCAGTAATCGAGTCAAGTAAGCGAGCCTTTGCCTTGTTGAATGCCCAACTCCTCAGCCACGCGGTTGGATGCGATTTGTATATTATCCAGAATACCCGGTGATACAGGACTGGTCTGTTGGTACACCGGTGTTGTATCCAAGTCCGATGTCAGATCATTGCTCGCGTTTTGGGATTCGCCAATTTTCTGGGCGTAAATCGAGACTGAGTATAAATAGGTAGAGACGGATTCCTATGTGTGCATCACAGACAAGATATTCGCGACGAAAACTCGAAGATGGCTTTAAGTCGGGCTATTTTGGCAACGGCCACTTTGGTTTTTGCTTCACTTGGAGCCAAAGCATCTGCTTTGAACTCCCACGAGCCATGCGAAAAGATTGCGGAACATGTAGCTAAATGGACTAAAGACAACAACATTGGTATGTCGTCCACTGTCTTCTGGACAGGCAATGAATACAGACCATCTCATCTCAGTTACAGTGCCCATCGAATACAATTTTCCTTACAACTTTTTATATCCAAGCGTTCCACCTGCCCCCATCAAGCCGTCTCTTGCATACGCCTGCTTGAAGTCGGTGCCACTTCACACCGATACTGCGTTGAAGCAGCTGCAATATCTTGGTCCATTTTTCGAGTGGCACAGTACCATTGACTATCTCAAGAACCCTCCTTCGGGTTACCTGTCTGACCCTGTTGACATCTTGGGTGGTCTTGAAATCATTGCCTCAAATCTCAGGGGCAATGGGACCAAACGTTACAAGAATGAGTTTGATTTCCTCACAGATCTCCACGACCTCACCTCGGTTCGTGTACGGGATATTCACTTTCAGTACACGACGCTGCTTCTCGATTTGTTTACATTCCGCATGGGTGTTGAGTTTGTGTCAATCTCGAAAGATGGTCTCTCTGTGCCTGAGATTTTCCTTCATGGTAAGTAACCTACAGACCTATTCATGAATGTAGCATGCCGGCTGATATACATCCGTAGATGATGTCAGACATCTAGACTATGGATACACCCCTTCCCCTGTCTCTACGATCAATGGGGTTCCCGCGTTAGACTTCTTGAACACTGCTTCAACACAAAGTAGCGGGGCCCATGATCCGGACGCGCGCTTTAACTCGCTTTTCCAAACAATTGCTAAAGCTGGAAGTCTTTCACACACCAAACCACACGTCTTTGTAAAAAACCTCCAAGACACAACCAAAGTCAAGCTTCAAAACAGTACTATTCTACACTACGAAAACATCGCCTTTGTCAGGGCCAAGTTTACCGGCATCCGATCAGGTCAAGACCTCCACAACAGTTTTGGCGACGACAACGGAACTGCTCTAGAGACATTCCCGAGGGATCTTTACGAAATGGCAAACAAAAACTTTACACCCACTCACATCGGGTATCCCGAGCCTATCGTCGAAGCCGAAAGTGGTATCCTCCGCGGCTTTCTGCCCGACGAACTAACTGACGTCGCCGTCCTCTCCATCAACAGTTTCGTCGCAAATCCAAACCCCTTTGGCGACCCCTTCACCTTTGACAACGGAGAACAAAGCTTCCGCAACGCCACAATCAACTTGATTCAATCCGCCAAATCCTCCAACCGCTCCAAACTCATACTCGATCTCCAAAGCAACCACGGAGGTCTTACTCAACTCTTCACAAACCTTTACTTTGCCTTATTCCCCGAAGAAACCACCATTCCACTCCTCGATCAGCTCCGCGCTCATCCTCAGCTTTTATACCTTCTTCAACAAGAAAACAAAAACCCTAGCTCCCCCAATCAACTCTTGAAACTCCCATGGGAATCCCTGACGACCCAAACCAGTATCCAACCAAACGGAAAACCATGGCTCGTTTCCAACCTCTCGACATTTTATGGTCCGATTCCAGGCGCCTATCCAATGACTCATCCATCCCAAATAAACCCATCCGCAATTCCAGTTACCAAACCAGCTTGGTCTACTGCCCCTTTCGCAGCAGAGGATATCATAATCCTCACAGACGGGGAATGCGGCTCTTCTTGTGCGTTATTCGTGTCTATGCTAACTCATCGACATGGAATCCGTACAGTAACGCTCGGTGGACGGCCACAAGAGGGAAAAATGCAAGCGGTGGGTATGACGAAGGGTGGACCGGTTTTTCCTGTGAGGATAAGGCTTGAGGGTGCGATTGTACGGGCGAATCGGTCTGAGTCGGTGAATTTGGTGCCGCTGGGAAATCCGCCTTTGAGGACGAGCGTGATGCCGCCGGGGTTGGGACATAGGGGAAGTGGAATAGTGATTAATTTGGGGAATTTGATTCCGTGGGATGGGGGAAGTCCAGAGGAGGAGGAGGACTTGGTGCCGTTGCAGTTTAGGTATGAGGCTGCTGATTGTCGGTTGTTTTGGACTTGGGAGATGATGAGGGATATGAGGGAGGTGTGGAGGAGGGTGGCGGATGTGGGTTGGGGAGGTGGGAGGTGTGTAGCTGGGAGTTTGAGTGAGCGGATGATGCCTGTGGAGAGTTTTGGAGATGTCTGAGGTTGTCATCATATAATTCTTTCACCCTAATACAGGTTTATAACCACCACCACCATTCTTTACTACCTATTGTAATAAAATCTACACATTCAACTGCAGCTCAGTGACCTATGTGATGAACCCGACTATGTCTCGAAGACCCCGACCTCTGCCCTTTCTGCACACCCAATTTAGAAACCAGACCCTGCTTGACCGTTGCCTGCCTCAGAATCGGACTGCCATCAGCATTCTTCCGAGTGATATGAAATTCTTCATGCTCTGAAAACTTTGAACCCCCATATAACACCATCTCAGCCAATGCACGACCCAAAGACGGGACAAACCTCATCGCTCAACCTGCAGTGAAGATTGCCACGCTCTCCTTTGGTGCATTACCAAGGTATTCCGAGGGAATGAAATCGAGCACAAACATGTTATCTAGAAACCATTTCCCCCTTATTAGCTATGAACACAAATAGCTGAAACAGATCAGTTTTCTTACCAGAGATATTAGTCTGCAAACAAGTCGAGTTAAACACCGGCGCAGACGCATCGGCACCCGCGATATGATCCCTGACAAAGTTTCTAGTATCCTCAATATCCTCCGCATTGATTTCACAGGCAGCCCTCTGGTCAGAATCCGTGATACGTCTGGTAGCTGCGTCAACAGCAATCCTGACGACATTGGGAGGTCCCCACGGCACAGCAGGAAACCCGTAAAAGAGTCTCAAGCGGTCGTTGACGTCGGGAGCGAATTGGAACCACATGCTGGGGAAGATGGTCCCTTTGGGTCCTGCGTTAATGTTGAAGTAGCTTGAAGTTATTTCCCAGATATCGAGGCCGAAGCTGGGCTTGAGGACGTGGCTGACGTAGGCACCGTTCGCGATGATGATTTTGGATGCGTGATAGCTTGTATTGTCTTTTCCGTGACGAATGCCCGATACGTTCCAGAGGTTGTTGCTGGTGTCGAAGGAGATGCCGTTGACTTTTGTACGCTGGGCATCGGCGCCGTAGTCTTTGGTTAGTCTGGACAGGGTCCGGACGAGGGGAGGGACATTGATGACTCCGTTGTCTGGGGCATAGAGGCCTTCGTAGCTGCTTGGGAGGTCCTTGAATGGCCATCGTTGTTGGATCTTGTCAACCGTAACTGTACTTTAAAGTCAGCAATCACCGATCTTATAGACAGCATATTATTCCTGAATCTACGTTTTTCATATCGCATGCCCAACTACTCAAGATTGGGAATCGGTCCTAACAAATTACCTGAATATCGAACGTCAAGTCAGTCTCTCGCGTCTTCTAAAGGTATAAGAAAGAAGAGGGTAAATGAAGAAAGGGGAGGCGGAAAAGAAAAAGGGGAAGAATTCACCTTCAGGACTGCCCTCTCCAAGTGTCGGATCACCAAAGTTGAGCAGACCACTCATCCAACGCAAGGACTCTCCCGCATCCTTTTCCAGCTCATCCCAAACATCCATTGACTCCTTTGCAAGGACCGCCATAAAGTCCTCTGTCTACATGGTACGATACATGCGAACCAGGTCAGGAGAGCTACCAGCTTGGTTGTAAAAGTTGTTTTGTTTAAGGACGAGTACCTTTCTGACCGCCTTGGCAACTTCGTAGGTAGCGGCAAGCCCAACAGGGCCGCCTCCAATGACAATCACGTCGTAGTTGGTGGTGGTGGACATTTTACCTGTTGTTGATGTTCTATGTTTTTTTTGTATTTCCAGCAAGAGAGTCAACTTATAAGTTAGGACTTTGGACCTTTTTCTCGCGTATATGACCGATAGTTCATGATTGGTTCTTGTCAAAGGAATATGGACCAAATGGGCTTCATCCGAAACATCTAGACCCCGTTCAACATCCGATAAAGTGACGAGTCGTATAAAGCTGGACGATTGGGCACACTTGCGCCAAAATACCCGGAACGTAATGAGCTGGGGCGGAGAATGAAGGCTCCATTTTTATCATGTAATTGCTTCTATCCATATGTTATCCGACGTAATGATGACTGGCTGAGCATGCAAGGGAGAAGCCATCTATTGGTTCAACTACAACCAGAATTCAATAGCTCCCATTTAAAAATCACATGCATTTCCTTCCCCGCTTGATGGACAATAAGAAGGATTCCATAATTGGTTCTTGGCACATGAAATAGTTTCTATGAGCCACCAAGTTAGGTTGATCCGAGACATACATGTCAGAAGGACGTCTTCACTTCACCTGTGTGTAAGTAGCTGGCTGGGCTGCATGCAAATGTGCTTGGCCCATTCAGGATCGTCGAAAAGCAGAAGCAGCAAATCCATGAGAAAACAGTCTTTTTTGAGAATAAGCATTCCAATTGCGTGTGAGTTGAGTGGTTCGGTCGGACCGACTGAGGAGTTTTTCCTTTCTCCTCAAGGCGGGGAAAGTGCACTTTTTGGGATACTTGGCGGTTGGTTCATTGTCGGATGTTTTACACCATTCCGTCGCTCATCACATCAAGTCAATTGTGTATCAAAGGTATATAGGATGGAGATAGTAGGATGATGTTAGCCATTGCACAAGCTACCACTGTGAACCATCAATCATACAAGTAACCAATCAACTCGTCACTGCACCACTCCGTCATCATGGCTGACACTCGAAGCCTCAAGGCTCGCTGGGCCATTGAACACAACAGAGAAAAGCTCGTCAGAGAGTACAATGTACTCAGACGCAATGAGCGCTCTATAATGCCCGGTGGTCTTTTAGGCCTCCCAGGTGTTCCCGGCGCTGATCTTCCCGCCGTCCCTCCCAACAGAAGGGTTCTTCCGGGACACGAGCTCCCCCCTTACGTTGGACCTACAACCAACATAGCCGGTGGTTCAGGAGCCGCTCTCCTCCGCGGCCCTGGTCCTACCGTACCGCCTCCCCGCAAAGTCGGTATTGTCGGCGGCGCCGTTGCCGGATTGTACATCGCCTTGATCCTTGAGAAGCTTGAAATTCCCAACCTTGAGATCGAGATTCTCGAGGCCAATGAGCGCGTTGGCGGAATAGTTTGGACTCACAACTTCAGCGACAAGAAGCACGACTACTACGATGTCGGCACCATGCGATTCCCTGACATCCGAGTCATGAAACGCACTTTCGACTTGTTCGAGTACCTGAAAATCGAAACTCGGCCCTACTTTCTCTCAGGACCCAAGACACCCGCACTGTTGAACAATCGATTCTTCGCAGCCGGCACGGATCCTTATGGCGTGAGTGTCAGCAACGGAGGTAGCGTCCCTGACGACGTGGCCGACGACTGGTCCAAGCCGCTAGACGACGCCTTTGATCCCTACAAGAAGGAATTTAAGCGTAACCGGGAGGCGGGATTCCAAAAGTTGATGGAAGCCGACATGTCCACCAGACAGTTCCTCGCGAATGGCGGGCCTAAAGGGAGAACTACCCAAGCAGGAGTTTTTCTCCATTCAGTGGATGGAAACCCAAAACACCGCCACCGATCTCTTTGACCAGTCCTTCTCAGAGAGCGTCATTGATTCGTTTGACTTTGATGGCAGCGCCAACTGGTACTGCATTGAAGGTGGCACAACTCGCGTCACAGACGCCATGGTAGCATCGCTCAAGAATACCACAATCTCGACCAAGAAACGCGTCGTGACCATTGGACAAGACACAACCGTTTCTGACGACGGCAGCATATTTCTCAAGGTCTGTGGAGAACAAACCCCTCGTGAAGGCTACAGCAGCATTTTCTCTAGCGCACCTTTGGGTTGCTTGGCCCGTATGGATCTTGACAATTTCGCTTTGCATCCTTCTACCCGCGATGCAATTCGTTGCCTGCACTACGACGACTCAGTCAAGGTCGCAATGCGGTTTTCTCGACCTTGGTGGCGTACTGATTCCGGGATCGTCCAAGGTGGTGTGGCCAACACTGACCTTTCCATCCGAGTTTGCGTGTATCCGTCGTACAACGTCCAACGACCCCGAAAATGAACCCGCAGTCCTCTTGGTATCCTACACTTGGTCCCAAGACGCCGCCCGTGTCGGTTCTCTCCTCAAGTCTGGCAAAGAAGCAGAAGACGAACTCATTGACTTTGTCCTCTGTGATATTGCCCGTCTGCACGCCCAGACTGTTTCAGAGAAGACAGTCCGCGACACCTTCACCGGTGTTTGGCACGGACACTCTTGGCCAACGATCCGTACAGTTCGGGCGCTTTTGCCATCTTTGGACCCGGTCAATTTAGGAACTTGTATCCTTACCTCATCCGGCCTGCTGCAGATGGCAAGTTCCATATTGTCGGTGAGGCGTCAAGCTCACATCATGCGTGGATCGTCGGAGCTTTGGACAGCGCGTACTATGCTGTGGCGAAGTTTCTGTTTAGGTTTGGATTGATGGGCCATATACAGACTTTGAAGGATAAGTTGGGAGATTTGGATGAGTTGGATGATGGGACTTATGGGTCATTGCACATGGTAACTTACTTGGGACAGTTGCAGGAAGGACAGCACGTCAAGGTCTGAATTTGAAGCCTGGGTCAGGATTAGTCTTTTTTTGTTACTCTAGTATAGTTGGGAGACAAATCTTATGTAAGGTAGCCAGCCGGTCATGATTCGGAGCAGTATCCGGAACATCCCTGAATACCATGATTTGAACGTTACACAGTACAATGACGACCACATAAACATCTTACATTGTGAGATTTTAAAAAACAATCGGAAGATATCTGGCCTTTGCTGTTTGAGCCCTGGCTGTGCAACCTGGGTTTCTCACACAACGGCTGTGGCGGCCACGATGCCGGCCGCGTGCGGCGTTGGCCTGGGGGAGGCCGGCAACTGTGCCTGGTGATCTACCCCCACCCCCTGAAACATTTTGAAAGGCCAGCAGGGATTTTTTTTAGGTCTCAGTGACTATGACCTTGTCAGCGGGACCAATCAGATTACTCAATTAACATGAAATTTGAGACGAACCTAGATCTTCCCATGCGAGGGCGACCATGTCTGCCACCAAAGACCCCAGACTTACACCCATTCAATATTGCAAAAGTTCGGATTCTTAACGGACTTATAAAGATGTACTGATTTTCCCCAAAAACTCCGTTCTCGATCATCAAACACATCCTTTCATTCCTTCAAAAAGCCTTCCTTTCTTCGAGTACAGGTACTCTTTTTTTTTTCTATATCCTTTTCAATCTCACAATTTGAATACAATCATGCTTCTCCCAACAGCTTTCGCCCTGGCAACCCTAGCCAGCACCGTCACCGCCCACGCAACAATGTTCTCCGCCTCCGTAAACGGCAAAGACTTCGGCGACGGCAGAAACAACTACATCCGCTCCCCAGCAACCAACGATCCCGTCCGAGACCTCTCCTCGCCAAACCTAATCTGCAACACCAACGGAGGCAAAGTAGCCCCTAATTTTGTCTCTGCCAACCCCGGCGATCGTATTACTTTCCGCTGGTTCCATTTCAACCCCAACGACCCCAACGACATTATCGATCCATCCCACAAGGGAGCAATCCTGACCTACATCGCTCCATTCACCTCTGGCACAGGCACAGGACCAGTCTGGACCAAAATCGCTCAACAAGGTTTCGAGGGAGGAGAATGGGCAACCATAAAAATGCGCAACAACGGCGGGAACGTAGATTTTACTCTCCCCAAAAACCTCGCTCCGGGACAGTATTTGATTCGTCAAGAGTTATTGGCGCTTCATATGGCTGATTTCAAATGTAACGATCCTGCGAACCCTGGAAGAGGCGCAGAGTCTTATCCAAGTTGCGTGCAGTTTGAGATTGGAGGAAACGGAGAGGCGATTCCGGATCAGGACTTTGATTTTAATAGGGGGTATACCTGTGAGAATAAGGGGTTGTTTTTTAATATTCATATTCCGTTTGAGAGTTATACTCCTCCTGGGCCGCCGGTTTGGGACGGGAATTAAAGGGGTTTTATTGGGAAGGGTTGGATTTTGAAGATCTTGGGTTTTGGTTTCTTTACTTTCGTTTTTGGCATTTTCTGGAGTTTTGTGGATGGATAAGGGGATATTGGGGGTCGCTCTTTTACATTGTTTGGTTTGGTCAACTGGTTTTAGGACAAGGCCTTTTCTTCTTTCATTCCACATTCATTTTCACGACATTTTATTTCGCTCATTATATCACGTTCCTTTCTCTTATTTCATCCCACTCGTTACTCGTTACCATCATGGTACAAAAAGCAAATATCAAAATCAAGAACGCATTCTTTTAGAAATTTTACTGCAGGCCTGTTGATAAAGCGACCTTTTTTTTTTGTCTCCACGTTCGAACTGATTTTAATTGAGTGTTTTAGTTTGAAACAGTTAAATGTGAATGTATGTGGTCTTTCTGTGTCTTTGTGGGCTGTGTGGTTTAAATCATATCTCCTCGGATCATGGTTATGCCATACTTGGATCAGTATTCTATATGGGTTACGTCTGAGTTTCATCTGGATATTCTAATTTGTTACTTTTCCTCGACATTATCTTTTTTCCCTTTTATTTTTTCCTGTTTTCTTTATTTCATTTCTTCTTTTCAGTCACTCAAGCAGCGCAGCTGCCCCCCACTGCATTTTTAGCGTGACGTGTTGATTTTTGATCATTCTTTCCGCTCCTCTTCTTATTTTCTCTTTTCGTTGTTATATCTTGGATTCAGAATACAACTGAACACGCAACACAATCGATCTCGGCAACATTATGGATCAACCACAACCTCCCATATCCAGAAAACGGGCTCGCGCAGACAGCGCAGGTGTCACACGGTTCCCGCTGACAGCATCCAATACAGTGTACTCGGCCTCCCGACACAACAACCACCATGCCAAAGACCCTCCACAGCCTACCAGTATAGTAGGGCGGCTGAAGGAGGGTTATGCTATGCAAGAGGAGGTGCCCGATGACCAGTATACTGAAGGATGGTTGGTCAAAAAGGTAGCCGACGCGGGACAGATCTACAGGATGGCTGCAGAAGCCACCGAGTCATGATGACCGTTCTCTTTGTAATCGTCGGAGCCGAGGAAGGCCACGGACGGAAAGAAGGACCCGTACGAGTATAAATGGGGCCTTGGTTTTCCCAGTTAAAATGATGGAAGGACAAGGACCTTGAGATCATTACAGTTTATTATATTGATTTGAATATAAACCTATTCCAAGCCCATTATACATGCCCTTGTCACAGCAGGCGATGCGCAAGCACCACAACGACCTGACAAAACAGCTCGAGCTTCCAAAGAGGAAATCTCTGCCGCCCTCGCAAAACTCAAACCCGCCCAACATTTACGCATTCTTATAGTTGCAGCTCTTGCACATGAGGATATCGAAAAGAAAGTGATGACTGGTTTCAAGGCAGCACAAAGGGCCGAAGCGACGCACGTGGAAAATTTTGACAGCTACAGGTATGGCCAACATTTCAATCATCATTCTTTTGTACCTAATTTATGTTTCTCTGTACAGTAAAAAGATATCTCATATTCTGTACAAAAGGTATGCCAAATTCTCAGCCACAAGGCAGGTCAATGCTGGGTAGAATGCTCAGAGCGACGTCAGCGACATTCTCGACGCCATCCTCGACCGAGTTCTCCCCACTTCGCGATACGGTACCAAGCTCAGTGCTCTGAAGAATTACCAAGAAATCTTTGACGAAACTCTGTATTGTAACGGAATAATTGGGTCACACATGAGGCGGCCTAGTTTGGCAAGGGGATGAAACCTGCAAGTCGTGAGGTGTTCTCGGAACATGATGAAGAGAAGGATGTGGATGATTCTGGATATTATACAGGGAGGAGACGATGAAGATGAGGAGGATGAAGAAGATGAAGAGGATGAGGAAGAGGAGGAGGATGATAAGGAATAAAGTGGCTTAGATTGATATGAAATTTGGATTGGCCAAACGTCATTTGGAACCCATGTTAGGTCTCAAAATAGCACCTACCGACAGATATACCTTGACTTTCAGCTGTTGTATAGTATATAGGCCAGCCAAATGTACCATAAACTCATCGAAAGTTCTGTGATTTAGATAATATCCTTCCACCTGCATGTTAATAGTGTCCCAGCCTGACGAGAGTGTTATTCGAGTCTGGCGCGAATACTCTGCGAATCTGGCGTGACTGAGCCGGTTCCAACATCACCCTTGGGAGAGATTAACAGGAACCAACACTTGGTGATTTGACACTCTAAAGCATCGCATCTAAGACTGTTTTTTACTCGTGATTCAATCAGCTGCAGACTCCAACTCCTTTGGCAGCGTCAGTGGTTTAATGGTAAAATCCCATCGTTGCCATCGATGGGCCCCGCGTTTGATTCGCGGCTGACGCAAATGGTTTTTTTCTTCTTTATTTTATGAGAATTGTCTTTTATAGGTCTTTCCCCCCTTGTTTTGTGACACAAATCTTTCTCCATTTTTGTGGCTTTATATGCAGGTTGGGTTTGTTTGTGCTGGGATAATGTTTAGCATTCGTTATTGACTGGTCATCTGTTGAATAACTGGCAAGCGCGGTTCTGCTGAAAGGTCCTCTGGCGGAGTTGGAGTTTGGACACGCGGCATTGGTGGCCTGGTAGGATTATTTGTTGCCTCCTGTTCCTGCTTCAAGAACCAAATGTCATCCGGGACAAAAGCTTGCCAGTCGAACTCATGCCGACCAACTGTCGTGCTTATTGTTTCTGCTCTGGAGTTGTTCAAATTTTATCGGCCTGCCAGGCTGCCAGAGAAGCCAATTTGAAGAACGGGAGGTGGTATGGAGAAAATGTGCCTTCTAGCTGTGGCATTTGGCCTGCTTGCCCTCTGAGTTGCCGATTGGGTTCTCATTAAAGGTCATGACATTATTGAATCTATCTATCCAAACCGACGACGCTCCTGAAACTGCCTCGAGGTAATCATACCGAGCTGCGCCTTCCTCTCGTGGGCTTTGTCCTCAAAGAATTCGTGGAAGTCGATCACCCGATTTGCCATTTTCTCGACCATCTTGAATCGAAGCGCTCCACGTCTACGTTGTGTCCCCAGTGCAAACGACTCGGCCGTGGAAAGAACATTTCGGATTTGTCGGCCGTTGAGTTCCCACTCGGCGAGCTCATCTAGGTGGTCTAGTAGCTCCTTCTTTCCGACATCCTCGTCCTCATCTAAACGATTGATGAGATTCTTCCAGATTTGTCGCCGAGAGGACGTGGTTAGGTCCTCCAGTTCAATTGCCAGCTGAATTCTGGACTCGAACGCCGAGTCCATCGTCAGAAGTCTGTTGGTTGTCAAAAAAATGATTCCCTCATAATACTCGAGCATGCGAAGGAAGACTGCGGATAAAAAAAATCAGTACTACTGGTCCCATAAACTTTTGATTGCGTATTTGAGCTTACCCGACACAACCGCATTCCGCTGTAAGTTCTCATATGACCTTTTCTCAAGGAGCACGTCGGCCTCATCAAGCAATAGTACAGCATCCCAGCGAGATGCTCGATTGAAATGCATCGACAACCTCTCAACCAAGTCGTTTTGAGAACTCAGCTCACCAATGTTAATTGGATATAGCGGTTTCTTCGTGTATTCCGCTACTGTCTCAGCCGTCAAGGTCTTTCCAACGCCTGGTGTACCAAAAAGGACAATGATCAGGCCCTTTCCTTTGGATTGGACTATGTCGCTCAAACCCCTCACTCGGTTTTTGCGATGTTGCTCAACTAAGCCTGCCAACATCTTCTTTGTGTCGGGATCAATAACCAGACTCCCCAGCCCACTCTTGTCCCACTCGACATCTTTCAGCTTGGACAGTGATACCTCATACCATGCGCGCGACTTTATCGCATAACACAGCACGGATGAGGGGCATAGCTGTGCCTGTCGATCAGTGAACGGGCGGTCGCGGGGAAAGTCATCAAACTCGGCAAAATCCTCATCCATTCCGGCGCCGTGAACTGGCCACTCATACTCGATTGTTTGCTTGCTGTCCCCCGCTCTTCCGATTAAACCTGGTGTTTGACGCTTCAGGTATTCGCTGCTGAAATTAAAGTTTGCCACGAATTCCTGGTTAACTTTGCCCATGAGCACCATGGTGGCTGAAGCGTCGACCATCACGCGCTCGTCCATGTACTCGGTATCATTGCCGTTAGTTAGTTGTCTCGCAGCGCCTTGGTAGAGCTGGCATGCCGGTTTCTCCGAAACGAGACCTTTCCACTTGTTCCCCCGCTCCTTTAGCGTATCTAACAGGGCGTCGATCTTGTTCTGATTGCCCTCTGCATAGTATGGGCTGAGAGGGTAGAATGGCAATGAGCTAATCTTTCGGGCCTCACTATAGATGCGTATGCTTCGAGTTGCTGTGATTCGCTGAAACACCCCGCCGGCTTTGTCCCATGTAACGTTCCAGAGATCGACGCTGAAGCGTTTGAACCGACGAATGGAATACTCCTGGTAGCCTGAGTTTTCCGCTCTTCGATATTCCCCCGCACCAAGACCATGTAGGCAAGGTTCGCCCAGTTCGTCCAGGCTGTAAACAAAGTCTCCTGGGCGGAAAACCGCCCATAGGTCCTCAAACAAAACCACGCCCTTCTGGATGCGCGTCCGGATGTCGTCGTGGCTCTGCTTGACCCAACGCGTGTAAAAGTGGGCCAATACCTTGAAATCTTGCTTCAGCTCGGGGCTGCTATCTTCTTTTTCTTGCACGATCTTGGACAAGTCATCATAGTAAAAGAAGAGAGGCGCATAGGGAGCCGTCAAGACAATCTCGTTTCCTCCTAGACTGATGCCTGGATAGTATCGTACAACTGACACAAAGGCTTTGACCAGCGGAATGGACACAATAGTGAGTTCCTGCTTCCGCTCTATTTCGTTCCCCTCCCAATCCACTCTGACCTTGTCATCGACCAAGATAGCGTACTTTCCGTCTTCACTGCGGTTGGACGTGTCTTTCCAGTTTGACTCATCCACAAGAACCCTGTCAGTGCCCTTTTTGACGAATCTCCCGATTCGAGTGAGATTTGCAGCATCCTCCTTGGAAACATCAGCCTCTGCTGCCTTGGTCGGTACCGGGACAGGCTTGTTTTCCGTTGTTTGAGGAGATTCCGGGCTGCATGTCACAACGACACCATCTTTTGTTGTCTCCTGGGTCGTGGAAGGGGTGCCACATTTGCTGCAAATGAATTGGACCATTGAGATCTCCGATTGCTTGTCGAGTGAGTTTAACATGTTATCCTTCACAATCTCAGGCTTTGTATGCAGTGTGATGGCACTGGCATCGAGGCCGGGATTCAAAGGCGCCTCCGGGGGCATTGTGTGGGGATTGATACAGAAACAATTTCGTGCCAAAAACAAAAAAAAAAAAAAAAAAAAAAACCTTTCTGGGCAGAGTCGGGAGAAGACGAGCAAGAGAATTTTTGGAGGTTTGGGCGCGAACAGTTCCTGCCGCGGAGCCTTACTCTCTTATCGGCACCGACGAACGCTGTTAACCAGTGATTGATGGTGTGCCTGATCACATTTCGCGCCCGCGCCCTCGCCCTGCAGGCAGCCTGGACCTCTCACCTGCAGGGTGGGAAGAGGGAGCCTCTTGGCCAAAATAGTCCAAAATTAACCAGAGGTGCGGGGATATTAACCGCCCTTGCCCCATGCACAGAGAAAAGTGGAATTCCCTCAACTTGACAACAAATTGTTCAACTATGGGTTCAGCCACCCTGACCATATATCAAGATGGATCGAGAATCCAGGAAAAAACAGAAAGCGGGGCTGTACCCAAATTATCACACAGAAATTGGTATCAAACAGGTGTAGACTTTTGGTCAGTATGGTCTAATTCATTAATACTTGGTTTCAGAAAGCCTTGGTCTTCCCTAACGAATAAACACAGTTATTACGCCCCAGCTCAGGAAGCATGCGCCATGTCCAAAGAACGCCTGGAGAAACTCCACCTCCAAGATGACGATTTCAGGTTCAGCAATCAACAACTCGAACCCGATATCAAGCCCGGTGAAATTCTCGACAAGCTCATCGAAATACAACACCTCATGGACAAAAAGGCACACAAGAAAAGTGCAAAGGCATCTCAATTTATTAACAATTTTGCCGACTTTGCTGACCGAGTATCGAGTCTCGTCATGGTCCTCATTCCAGAGTCACCGGAATACAAAGTGACTTTTGGAATTCTCTTCCTTCTGTTCAAAGCGGTCGTTACGAAAAAGGAGCGAGAAGAGGCATTGTCCAGCCAAATCAAAATCATCAGCGAGAGACTGCCTATTACCAAGTTCTACGAGACCATCTTTCCAACCAACGCCATGAAGACAGCCGTTGCCCGGATATATGCTTCGACAATGAAGATTCTTGATGAGGCATTGGTGTACTTCAAGGGATGGAGGTTGAGTGAGTTGATTCACGACTTCTGAGACATGTACACTTTCTGACTCAATGTCTGCCCAGACAAGCTCGTTGATGCCCTTCTAAATAACACATCAAAACTCGAAAATCTCATTGCCGACCTTGAGGTTGACTACAAGGCGATGCAAGAGCTCAAAGATGCAAGCCATGTTGCTCAAACGGCCGACATGTTGGATGTTGTTTCTGATACCAACCGCAGTATGTGTCTAGCTTACTCCCCAAGATATATACCTGCATGCAGATTCCAACATTGAATTGATTTGCAGTTGTCTCCAATCTCTATCAGAATTTCCAAAGTCAAACCGCGGCAATGAGCATGAGCATGGAACTACTCCACAGCAAGATGCACAGTTTGACAACGCAAACGAACTCAATGATCAACTTTGAAATGACCAAGCACGGTCGCGCGCTTCAAGAAGTCCTACTCGGCTTAGAAATGGACGCGACAGAAGAGCTTGATCAGGTCCACCGCCACAAATTTCGGCTCTCGCCAAAAGACCAGTGGGAAAACAATGGGATAGTCGACAAATTCAATAACTGGTCACAAAGATTCCGCGACATGCCAGTCTGGATTTCTGGGACCTCTGGACCAAACCAGGACATCTGGGTGACTGATATGTCCATCGACATCATCCGCGCGCTGCAACCACAGATGGAAGTCACCGTGCTGCACGCGTTTTGTGAATTTGAGCCTAGTAACCGAGCACATAACGGTTCATCTTCCATTGCATCTCCCAGAAGTAAAAGCCCGCCGGAGGACAACTGGCGCCTAACACCCATTGGATTGGTCAAGAGGCTGCTGGCGCAGTTACTGGATTTGCACCCAGAACTGGCTTATAAACGTTCCGATGTGTGCAATACTTGGAAGCTTCAAAGGGCAGAGAGAAGTTTCAGGAGCATTTGGGCCATTTTTGAGCAACTCGTCGTAAGGATTCCGAACCTTTTCATCGTGATTGATCGGGTTGATGGGTGTGTAGGAGACGACGAGGTTGGGGTGCTGGCTGACTTGGTGCCAGCGCTGGTTGATTTGGGTGTCAGATCGAGCGAAATTACCTTGATTCTAACGAGTCAATGGGATCCACCCCAGCATGTGGACGATCAACTGTTTCCTATGTTTCAAGATACCAGGAGGACGAGGGATAGGCGTGGGGGCGGGAGTTGGTGATGCCATTACCAAAGGTCGAAGGAGACATTGTGTTCATCCAAGACAATACTCGTCATCATTTTGAATAAACTGAAAAAAACCTAGATTCCTTGTCAAGTAAAAGAGCGACATTTGGCCCTTCCTTCAAGTATCTCTCTTTTTGGCTTTGATTTCTTCCTGATCACAACGCCAAGACTTCCACGGACTTTCCTCTTTGGGCAACTGTGTGGTCAACAACTCGCAGCCCAAAACAAATCCGCCGCAGCTGCCAAGACCTTACCATTGTGCCATTCCACTGATCCCCGACCCAGCCTTCGGGCTGCTGTGGTTCAATCTAGAAGGTGCAACGTATTTGAGCATTCCAAATGGTCTTTTTACCCCGCGTTCAAGACCAATTTCAGAGCTGGTCTTGTGTCGGGATGACGTATCCCGCGTAAAAAGCCCGATGTGGTTATGCAAAAAAAGCGGCGGAAAAAAAGAGGATGGCTGTGCCGGGTGTGCCCCCGCAAACTCGCATCACAAAGTCACCAAAGCCACCTTGGAGAGTAACGCTATTTTGTTTGCTAAAACTCCTGTTGGCTGTCAGTGGTTAACTGGGACATAGCAGGGATATTTTTTCATTCTTATTGCAACATCAATCCACCTCTCATTTTTTTCGCCTTTTTCTCCTCTCATTCATCTCGTCACTGAATCTAATATCCTGTACATGTTCAATCGATAAATGAAGACCACCATGCGTTCTGCAATCATCCTCACCGCCCTTGTCGCGGTGTAAGTTTACCTTACCCTCATCACTCACATCAATTGCCTTACTCACCTTACCCACCACACTCATTTCTCACCATGCGTCACCTTCCTCAGTTTCCTCACCTTCCTCACCTTCCTCACCTTCCTCACCTTCCTCACCTTCCTCACCTTCCTCGCCTTCCTCACCTTCCTCACCTTCCTCACCTTCCTCGCCTTCCTCACCTTCCTCACCTTCCTCACCTTCCTCACCTTCCTCACCTTCCTCACCTTCCTCACCTTCCTCACCTTCCTCACCTTCCTCACCTTCCTCACCTTCAA